>PQWD01002976.1:25929-126322 GCA_019425675.1 Leucinodes orbonalis | reverse complement strand
CGTCTTAGAATGTTAAACACCAACACCCACCAATCCGTATTGGGTTCGCTGGTGTGTTATGGCCCAATATCCACATAGCCATGCTGAGAGGAAAGGCCTGTGCCCTGCAGTGGGCCGTTATAGGCTGATGATGATTAAAGGTAGACTATATGCCGCCAGTCAGTAGATTTACTGCCACTGATATTAGTAACCTTATATATTTTCTATTGCAATACCATACCATACTAATAGTAGAGCAAACTGTTACTATGTTCTAACTTGTTGTGACTAAATACAGAGCGGTAACGGTGATTCAATGATGCAATATTGATACGGTTTAATTGCTTGTATGACTTAAAAGGTGAGTTTATCTAGTTCTATTCATCATCATCAGCTCATTAAACGTCCCCACCGAGGGGCACGAGCCTACCCGTATAGGGTGATTAGGCCTTAGTCGTCCACGCGGGACCAGTGCGGATTGGACGACTTCACACACAACCTTCGAATCTCTTCGCAAGCGTGCATGAAGGTTTCCTCACGATGTTTTCCTTCACCGTATGAGCGTCGGATAACGTACATATATTTTCGAAATTCGAAAATACATTGGTACGTGTCGGGATTTGAACCACAGCCCTCCCCGTAGGAAGGTGACAGTCCACACCACTGAGCCACCGACGCTCTTAAATAGTTAGTTCTAGTCTAGTTCTATTAAAATCAAATAAATCTAAACGAAGGATACGTCAACATAAAATAGCATATTTAAGCCCATATTCCAGAACAAGACCTCAACGTCGATCTTTAATTAAGTTAGAAACTAGTCGTATTCAACAGCAAATTTGTTCAGCAGCTGCTTGTTTGAGAAATAGTATTTGTGCAATGTTTATGGCATCTCCTTTCATTCACAAAATCTTAATTTTGGTACTTTTGATAGCTATTATTGCTTATTCAGTCGTTTTTATTCACCACAATGCCAGATATCAGCCTGTGCAAAAATTGTGATAAGCACTTCTGTATTTCGGGACAAGGGTTGAGAGAAAATAAAATTTACAGGTTCTCATTTCCTTATGTAAATAAAATATTATTAGATTGATCGGGTCGCAGTGCTATATACGACATTAATTTTTAGTCTGACTAAATAAACCACTTGCGATAAAAATAAATGAATGTTTATTATTGGAATTACTTGTTGAACCGAGTGTTCGGTGCAATGCACCTAAACACGTTATAAAATCGATGCGTAGTCAGCATTGGCCGCGCATCGATCGCATCATAATTTTAATCATACATCAATTAAGTGTTAGTGTACTTTTAGAGACCATAGCGACCGGGCACACTCAAACCTAACTTTTAACTATTATCATTTTTGTGGTTTTGGTGTAAATTATACTATTTTAACTTCTTTCGGACTTTCTAATTCACCCGCAATCCCGCACTCTTACACCGAGCGTTACTTATTTTTTTCTTACAAGTAATTTTTATAATCTTTAACTCTAGATTTCTAAAATAAATGCTTTATAGTTATTAGCGCATTCCTTTCTACCACAGCACAATTGTGATGTATATCTAACTAATTTTAAGTATTTAAATAGTTATTCAATTAGTCAGAGCGTGAAAATATTTCGATGATGTAATTATTGTACTCTAGCTTTCCATAGACCTTCATGCTCTGATAAAATGGATGTTTATAAAAAAAGACGCTAACGTAATTAAGACAAATGTATAGGTACGTTTAAGAAGCGTTTTCGTTAAAGTATAAAATTAAGTTTACTTAAATATAAATAATTTTTTTAGAACAGATTCATATAATTGAGAGGGGATAGAAGTTTTTAATAAATTGATCGCTGATTAAATGTAATTACAGCGATTAGCTACGACATCACAGATTAAAGCTTATGTTTAAGCCATATTATACTTAAAAATGGCTATTTTTAACTTCTATTAATAAAAGATATATATACTGGAATCGTTTATCAAGCAGTGCATTTCTCACATACTAGACGTAACCACTTTGGTGTATTGGCTTTTAAAATGATGATAACAATCCAAGTAAGGCATATTTTATGATAAAGAGAAGGATTTATGGTATTTTAAAAGGAACGCCTTTCTATTCCAGGTGCCGGCATCATGGTTCCGCCTCCGACACTGAACGACCAATCCTCGAACGCCCTAACCGACGGCCAGGAAGACGATGGTCAGTACCGCGAAGACCCCAAGATCTACGAAGACCCGAAGTACAACGGTAGAGCTTCAAACCGACCAGCACCTATCAGGCAATTCCACCAGCCCGCACAGACTCGCGTCCAACCTGAGCCAGCTCCCCAACCCCAGTACCAGCAGACTTACCAGCCCCAACCGACCAGGTCGCCTGTGTTCTCACAGCAGACCAGCCTGTTCAATCAGGCACCGCAAACTTTCCCACAAGACGTCAGACCCCAAAGTCAGATTTACCACCAACAGCCTCAGTTTTCATACCAGGCGTACACTCCTCAGCCCTTTAACCAGTACCAGCAGAACTATCAGCCCCAGAATTATCAGCCCCAGAATTACCAGCCCCAGAATTACCAGGCGCAGAACTACAATCAGCAGAACTACAACCCCTTCGTGGGCCATCCTGCACAGAACTTCGACCCCAGCACTGGGTCTTACACAATAAATTTCACTGGTTAATGTCTCAAGAAAGCATAGGAATTATATCTGATTGCATAGAATGATACAATGCATTTATGATTTGCAAGAGATTATAAGCGAATTGGAGAATATCAACCCTAAAACGAAATTCTGATCAAGCTTAGAATTTAAATCTGTCTTTGACCAAAACAAAAGTCTGAGTTACTCGGCAAGTGTAAGTTAATGTTTACAGAGCTTAACCAAAAAAAAAACAATTCCGTTTTAAAAAATTTAAGAGTTGTGTCCTGTTTTAAACACCGACAGTTACAGTTTCTAAGAAAAATCTCTTAGATTTTAAGAGAAAACAATAAAGTCTAAGTGAGTAAAAAATAGAAGTTGATAAAATATGTTATGATATTATGAATTTATTTTAATAAAATAATAGATTTTTCTAATATGGCTTTGAATGCATTGTGTTAGTTTACGCAATAAATGGGTACATATTTTAAATCTATTTTGTAAGGAACTTTTGTTATTCCCAAAGCGTGACGAACGATTTTTTTTACGATTTTTAAATGTAAATATTAGTACTAGTCAATGTAATATTCGAAGTAGACGTTTTGTAAAATATTGGATGTTAAGCTTTAAATAACATAAATGCTATTTAACTCTATCAACTTCTTTTTATATTTCCTTACCTAATTTTCGTAATTTATCTGTTAGTAATCCTCAGATGTATTCATATATAATTAATGGAGGCTCGTAACTGCGTATTTATATATTTACCCCTATTAATACTATATAAAATATTTGACGACCCATTTGGTGTTGCGGTTGAGACGTCGACTGCAACACCATGGTTCTATGTAATATATGTATGTATTTACAAAAATGTATATATATGTTTATCCGTTGTTTAGTACCCATAATACAGGCTTAAATTGGGGCTAGATGGCGCTGTGTGAATGTTAGTGGATATTTATTATTATTATTATTATGTTATTGAGCATTATCTTATAAATTATTCATTGTGTTCATAAAAAATATAGAATGTTATTTATATATGTACATACTTATTACACTGTTTTCATTAAAATTGCAGTACCAAACTAACAGATATTACGTGTATATTTATAATCATTGTATATACTTGCTCATGTGAGGCCAAACGCAATCAACTCGTAATGTTTTGTAACACTTATTGATTGACAATTCGATCACTGGTCCACCATTTTAAAATGGCGGGCAGTTATGTTTGACGGCCCATTTGGCACGTGTACTGAGTGTAAATAGCTATTGAATAAAATGTGTTATATAAAAAATTGCATTGTTTTCCTGGTGAAAGTTTGATGGTACCGATTTAATTTCAGCTTGTTAATGTATGACGTGTGTGATTTAAATACTGTTTACTGTGACTTAATTTCTTACGTCACAAGGTAGCAAATACTTTTTGTTCCCTTTTCGGGATCACATGTGAGTTATGGGCGCCAGTTTCCACTTACCCCTTACTACCTTCTTGATCCTTCCTAAAAACGTAATTAAAAATAAACATATTATTATAATACTTTAAGCCCGTATTCTAGAACGACACTCAACGATGATCTTTACTTAAATAGAGTTAGAAAGAAATGCCGCTAATTGTCGTATCGCGCTATCCCTTTCTAACTCAATTTAAGTAAAGATCATCGTTGAGTCTCGTTCTAGGATACGGGCCTTAAAGCCGGTCACAGACTTAAGTCCTCCTCGGTTGGTACAAAAGTTTGGTAAATTTAAAGATAAGTAGCACTGGAAGGAACCTGCTGTATACTTCGAGTCTCAAATGGTTTCATAATTATCTACTCTTTATGAAGTGATTTTTTTGTATGCGCTTAGTGTAGAAAACAACTTAGACAAGCTTTTGATCATTTCAGTCATCAGGTGCGAAATCTTCCAGCACAGATTTCCTGTGGGGAGAATGGGCCTTTGAGTACCACGTGGGCATAATGCAGAATAGTGGTGTTAAAGACTACATACTAAGATAGTAGCGGGACTTTCATTCCGAAACGCAAACCTGTATATTGTTTTAAAACTAATTGAAACAAGACACGTATAATATCTAGATAAAGTAAATATATAGAAACAATTCTAAAAACAACACGCTTTCCGTACCTACTATAAAGTAGGTACGGAAAGCGTGTTTTTTTCATCAAAGAAACTCGCAGTTAAGGTTTCTTACAAACTTTAAATGAAGATGTTGTAAATGTTTAACTAAGCCTACAAATCCCGCGGGAAGAGGGGTAGTTATTATTATTCTACTTAGTCATCACTACATAACTTAAGTAAGTTAATGGTATTAACGTAAAGATGTACCTCCTACCTACTTGTTAATGACATTAATGGTGACGTATATATTTGAATCTCTTTACAAGCTGAGTTGACATTACGAAAACAAGCACGAAAAATACTATATGAAGCGTTACAACTATAGTGTTTAAGGGTGGTAGTCGTATATTGCAGATGAACATTATCACGGAAATGACGTTGATGCGGTCGATGTCCGGTGCAGGCGCGGTGGCCTTCAGTGTCCAGTTTATGCTGTAGTGAGTCAGTATGAAAATTGTTTAATTGATGCAAAATATGTAAAGAACATCAGTTGAAGAAGTAGAGAGACCGATAAAGCCTGTAGGGTTAGCAAGTATGAGTGGCAATGGGCAGGAAAAGTAGAGATTGGAACCGATGGCCGATGTGGCGAATAAGTTCTCAAGTGGCTTACATATAGATGGCGTAGAGGCTAGTGCGCTCAATTTATGATCGCTCAAAACAATCAAATTCGCAATGGTCGTCGTATGAGTGACCATTAAATATTCGAGTATAAGATATAAGCCGTAAGGTCCCCTCATACTTTCTCGTAACAGCAGCTGGTTACGATTTTAGCGACACCACCATTATATTGTTTTCTTGAAAAATATTTAAAAAATCTTAGTAGTTTATGAAATACAAATATTTAGACGTAACATATGATTCAATGGATATGGCCTTCCGGCCTGATGGAATGACAACTATCGAAAGCTCGCTGGTGGAGGTAGATAAGTAAAGTGGAGAACCGGAATATCTGGCGCAAAATGGGGGAGACCTATGTCCAGCAGTGGACTGGGATAGATTGAAGAGAAGAGAAAGCGTAACTGTTTTTATTGTGTAATTAGTCTTTATTCATGACACTAAATAGTCAAAGACTAAAGCATAAAATCGGCTACGAAACACGTTAAATAACGTTGTTTACAAAAAAAATTACAGGTATGGCCCCAGGTATTTTTAATAAATTGCCACAGAATAAGTTTGGAAAAGGATGTTACCACCTTTAAACGCAAATCATTTGAATTTCTAGTGAAAGAGGCTTATAAATCTAATAATGGCTTACTTTTAATATGATGTTAGCTTTGTTGACTTCAATAGTTATGAAAATTAATGAACCTTAGGATTAGGTAAGTAGTGTTTCTTTTCTATTCAACTAATTTTGTCATATAGGTATATTTAAGATGATTTATATAAACCTATTACACGCCATCCAATTGGTTAATTATAGCAGGCATTAAACCATTATACTTAAAGCCCATACTTATATGCTTACCTACAGTTGCAGTAAATAATCTGGTTCTTTTGTTTAATATCATAAAAATAATACCAGCAAATTAGTTTTATACTTGACCAACGTGTCATCGTGCCAAATATAGAATGAAAAATTGACGACTTGTGAACTCAAGATCTCTTTATAATCAAAACGACAATGTATACACCCACTTAAAAGAGATTAAGTTATTTTTTTACGTGGTTATATCTTGCATAGACCTTGTACATAGCTCGAAATGTCAAGTGTGATCCGTAGCAAGGTCGCCTTGACGATTCGAGTATTTATGTACGATACGCCCACAGTATTAAGTTATTGAGATATTATTAAGAGAGAAAGTTCAGTGTCATCAGGTCATGTCCGATACTTGAAGCTATAAATTATTGATTTACTTTAATGTCAGATTATGAACGTTTCTGGTTAACGTTTGTTTGTAAATCCTATTTCCTTCTGACTTATTTCACGTGTCGCTGGTAGATATGCTGTTTAATTATTGATAACCCATATGGTATATTGATTGAGACTTCGCGTCGGCCAGTACACCGAGGGTTCCGGGTTCACCCCCCGGGCAGTATAGTCTGGGCGTTACTATGTATAATATTTACGTATTTACAAAAACAAAGTATGTTTAGCTGTTGTTTAGTACCCATATTTAGTTACTTAGTTTAGGGCTAGATGGTGCTGTATGAATGTTAGTGAATAATTATTTATTGTTATTCAGAGCTTGGTTTTTGCAGCTCATATTCCTTCTCTCTTATTTCCTGGACTCTTAAAAGCATCGCCACATTTTTCATCAAGGGATCTCGAAGTGAATTACGCCCTTTTGTGTGGGTGGCCGATATAAAATACTCGGTTCAATTATTCCTTCGTCGTTAGAACTGCAAGGTAGAGGAATGACCTTCCTGCTTCTGTCCGATATGTAGTTTGTGGTTTTAAAGGTAAGAATGAAAAGGTATTACTAGAGTTTGTGTAATACACCGTAGGCTGCATCGTTGCTTTCCATCAGGTCTGATAGCAGTTAGAGCGCTCAAAATACTAAAGATCTTTTAAAATAAATTTGCCATCCCAGGTCCCAAATCCTACTAACCATATCCCCTATATTCTCTTGCATTGAAGTTGGCGCGCCTTAGTGAAACCGTTTACTTAAGAGCGTTGAAGATTAGATAAGTCTAGTAATTGCGCAATGGTCGATCGTCAGATAGGTGACCGAAAAATAGTTCTCAGTCCCTATTCGCGTAACCGGCACGTGCCGGGCCGCTTCTCTCCCCAAACATGTTACCCGCACCCTGTCCGCAACGCCTTAAGCCGAGGCTCGAGTCCCGTTCGGGGACGCCATTAGGCTCGATGTGTAAATTAAGGCTGAGAACCATCTGCGCTCACAACTGTCTGGTGAAGCTGTAAAAGCCATCTACGGTCATCTGCATTAGTCAGTTCGAAAAAAAATATCTCGAACGTGCTCCGGAAGGAACGTTTACCTTTTTGTCCCGGCTAGTATCTAAGGATATTAGTCGTTAACACCTACTCTCTGTGAAAAGGCCTTACCCAGCAGTGGCAATTAATAGGCTAATAATGATTGTCTTTATGCTCAATAAACTAACTTTAAAGATTAAGCAATGAGTTATAGGTTCAGCTACACCAACTACCATTTTCACAGATGACCATATTAATAGAAACCCAATTAAAAGAGATTTAATTGTTTTATTGACATTGAATTCATGCATAGATATGTTAAGGTCGCATTGCCGAGGTCTGGTTTTGTGTCTCGGACACTGACTCCTATCTAATTCGCTTATGGACTTTTTGATTCAGCATTGGCCACGCCTTTGCATAGATTAATTATTATATAGAGACACAATTATTATATAGAGCGTCGGTGGCTCAGTGGTGCGGACTGTCGCCTTCCTACCGGGAGGGCTGAGGTTCAAATCCCGACACGTACCAATGTATTTTCGAATTTTCGAAAAATATATGTACGTTATCCGACGCTCTTACGGTGAAGGAAAACATCGTGAGGAAACCTTCATGCACGCCTGCGAAGAGATTCGAAGGTTGTGTGTGAAGTCGTCCAATCCGCACTGGGCCCATGTGGACGACTAAGGCCTAATCACCCTATACGGGTAGGCTCGTGCCCCTCGGTGGGGACGTTTAATGAGCTGATGATGATGAAAGAGACACAATTAAGTCTTTTAGCAATTAAGTTTTTTTATATCTGTATATAAATTTATCTATATGAATATATACAATTGGAATGTCTGTGATATTAAACCAATCGTTATTCACAACATGCATATGTGTTTATATAGGTAAAATAGAAAAACATTTGTTTGATACCAAAAACTATAAAACAAAACATAAGAATAATGATTATTAATCTATATATATATAAATAAAAATAAAGTGTCTGTTTGTTATATTAAAATAACTGTTATGTTTTGTTAAAAAATGATTTGGTCTATGAGAATGTACCGTATATGTACTTTGTAAACCAAAACATTTTTTTTGATAATTTATCTATCTATTTGTCCGTTCGTCTGTCTATCTGCTGTTTTGTCCGGGTAATCTTTGAAAAGGCTTGACCGATGTTGACAGGACTTTCTTGGCAGAAAGGAAAAGGAAATAATAGGCGACTTTTATTTTAGAACAAACTTTCAATTTAAAAAAAAACAATGTTGTATTGCGCGGCTGCTCATGTCCCGTGGACGACTAAGGCCTATACATCCTTTACGGGGTTTAATGGGCTGATGATAATGATGATGATGAAGCTATTACGCTGAGGTACGGTTTATTTATCATAATAAATTTAGTCTGCCCGTCTGAGCAATTAATTTGTTGTCTCTTTTCTCAGGCTCTCTGAAATCATTTTCTATTTTATTATAAATGTTCAAATGATGTGGTGGAGAAATATGTGGAAATGAAAGAAAAATCATTACGCTCGCTAAGATAAATTATCAAATACCTTTATTAATTCCTAACAAGCTTTTGATTGGAAACACAACCTTCTTTTATATTCAAATAAGGTGTTTGATTGACAGACTTAAGCCGGTAATAGACTTGAATGGTATTTCATGAACACGATACAGTAGTGATGTGTCAAAATGACAACCCATTTCTCAGCCCAATATTGTATGTTAATGCAAAGGTTGAAAGATACCTATCATCGATACATTATTAAACATTTCAATGTAAATACTTTTAACGCTTTTTTCTATTTAATATTGAAAATTTTATTTTATTAAATTTTTCAGATTTTTATGGTTGGAGTTTTACATATTTAGATACTCAGAAAGTTATTGTAAAAAAAGGAAAATACTAAAGTGAGGGAAAATGAAGTGGCCCCCTATGCATACAGAATATCATTTAATAATTATTAAATTATATTCTGTTTTCGTAACCAACAAATGCGAATGAATTACCCCGAATAAAACGCGAGTGAAGCCGCGGGTAAGAGCTAGTTTTTAATATGTAGTAGGTAGTTATAACTGTCTATAACGTCCTTCTTCAGGTATAACCTCTCCCACACAGCATGGGCATGGGGAGTTTGGGCCGTAATCCACCACCCATAGTTAATGAAACCATATTGGACCAATGAAAGTAGCAAGTATGTATACTTCTTCAGTTAAGATAATTATCATTTATTTATAGTCTCTGTGCCAAACTTATCTACCCGCTGACTCTGAAATAAACTGAATCGCATTCAGTCGCCGAAATGTCACTTCCTGATACGAAATAAAAATATGGCTTATATGCACGCTGTTTATAAACTGCGTAGTCTGTAACTACATACTATGTTATTAGAACTGTAAATTAATTTGATTTACTATGTGGTAGACTCGGACCTGGGTCGTCTAGGTAGGTACCACCGCAGTGCCAGATATCGACCCGTGAAACCGGAGTGTTATGAACTTTGTGTTTCGGCATGAGGGCACTGTAGCTAGTAAAATTGCCTCTTATAAGACTTATAAGATAACTAACATCTGTCGTCTCGGATGACGAACGCAGTGCGGCATTGAGTGAGAATAATAACTGTTTATCAATTGCTGGTTTACTTCAATGCCACTGAAATTCGAAATCGGGGGAAACTCTGAATCAAACACCCAGTTTTTACCAATCAGGGCAAACCATTCGGGGGAAGAACATACCATTTTTCGGTACCCATATCGGACAACGGATCATTACAGTCAAGTCTGTTGCCTCCTCATTTGGAGGGCGCAGGTTTAAAACTCGCCACTTCGAATTTTCAAATTTATACGTTTACCCAACGCTCTTACTGTAAAGGATAACATCAGGAGGAATCCTGTGCATAACGTCGGCCGGTCCGCACTGGGCCAGCGTGGCGTGGACGCCTTAAACCTGTACTAAAATGTAGTGTATTATATACTTACTCTTTGGCCTGTACCTTTAAGGGTAAGCTCGTGCGCCTTGGTGGGGATGTTTATGAGTTGATGATGATTGTACGTTAGAAAAACCTACAATATAAGTGCATTACTTATGTACAAACTATGCAACGTAGGGACCTGGCCTCATATGAGCGCACGCATGTGAGAAAGTAACCAAGGTCGCATCACAGACTTCCGCAACTTTTAAATCGAAGCGATATTTAAAAGAAACATATTTTTAACGAGAACAAGATACCGGCTATCTGTTTCCTTAGGTATTGATTTACTATTGAAGGTAATTTTTTTACTGGAGTCGGTATACGTGGGTGTACCAATATCATTTAGTTGACCAGATTTGTATTTGTTTTTGAGTCACACAAAACAGTCAAAGTCAAAATTCATTTAATCAGATTAGGCTTACAAAAAGCACTTATGAACGTCAAAAAGAATACAATAAAAAATAAAGTCGTGTTGTATGCTGTGTCGTGTCCAAGTCGTGTTGTATGAAAGCTGATTGGTATGAACTTTGGGTTCATCATCGTCATCATCAGCCTATAACGTCTAACTGCGGGATACAGGATGCCGTATACCATATCTATGGGTAGAGTGGGCTGTAACCCAATCGAATACGGATTGGTGTTTAGTAATGATCCGAGCGTCAGTGTCTCATTGGTGTGAACTGTTGAATTTTTAATTAATTTATTTTGTATTTTAATTAGTATTTACCGTTTTCTTTTTTTATTATACTGTCATAAATATTTCTGTATAATGTAATTTAGCCTTTATTTTTTTTATAAAAAAGTAACAATGTATAAGTATACTTATGTCTGCAGTCTATGTCTGCATTAGTTGGCCTCAATGAAGAATGCATTCGCGTCACCGGCCGAGGTTCGCCTTACTTTAACCTTTTAACCACTACAGACGGATATCTCCCACAGACACAATTATTTTTTTATTTGTATATGTGTTGGTCACGACCCAGCATGGAGAGAACTAAACATAGGAAATATTTATTGAAAGGTTATATAATGTTTTATACGTTTTTAACATCATTTTAACCATTTGTTTACATAATTAAGATTCAATATTGTGTTTTGTTAACGTTATCATCGTCATCACCTCATTATACATCCCCACTGAGGGGCACGGGCCTATTCGTAAAGGGGACCAGCGGGCCCAGTGCGATCACGCACAACTTTTGAATCTCTTCGTAGGCGTGGGTAGTTTTCCTCACGATGTTTTCCTTCGGTAAATCTGTAAATATGTATGGCTTGGCTGTATCGTTAACTACTTCAGATCAGAAATTAAATGTTCGCGTTACCACCGTCCACGTGTAGCATTCGTTACATTACAGGCCAGAGGTTTGAAGCCTATTTTAAAATTTACTGACCCCTTTCGGAAAGTTAGCTCCGAGATACTGATAGTTCTGTATTCAGATCTAGCTGTCAATTTCAAGAGCTGCCAAAAGACGTCGTGCACTGAATCTAGATTTGTTAACTTTCGATATATCAAGGTCTTTGTAATAACAAGGATTATATTTTAGAGAAACTTATATCATTATTAAGAAATAGGTACATATCCTAAGACACTTTAAGTAGATTGTACTGTGGGGAAAAACATGCTAGTATACATTTATTTCTACCCTTCAGAAGGATTTTAGTTAATAAAGATGAGATGAGATAATATGTTCTCAAACACACATGATGGGCAGTATATATAAATATAACAATATATATAAACATATCATTACAACCTAGAACGTCCACTGCTGAACGAAGGCCTCCCTAATGATTTCCATGCGGACAGATCCTTGCAGTTGACATCCATCTGCTACCCACCACCTTAACCAGGTTATCAGTCTATCTGGTTGGGGGTCAGCCTACGCTTCGCTTTCCGTTACGCGGACGCCACTCGAGAACCTTTGCGCCCCATCGGCCATCGGTTCTACGCACTATGTGCCCTGCCCACTGCCACTTCAACTTGCAAAACAAATAAGCAGTCCAATGATAACTACATTCTTACTTTACGTTTGCTTCAAGCAACCAACTTGGGGTAAATAGACGAAACGCTTCTCTTACCAACAAATTGTCATACACATTTCTACATAGATTCGATTACAGTGTCACTGTTACTTAAACACTTTCTTAGATAACATCGAATTGTTACGTGCAATTTCACTTTGATGTTATCTACTTTGTTACTTCATTGGGTCACACTATTTTCATATATTTGTGTCGGCTTCTTAGTAAAGCTAAAGCCTTATGTTTTACTGAATCGTAACTAAATACTGCAATAATTTATACCTACTCATGAACATGAGACAGAAAAGTATGCCACTAATTCATAGACATTTTCAGCCGCTCATTACCGTTCGAAGGGAATTTGGGAACAATATTATAGTGTTATTCTAACATGTTAGTTATATTGCTACACGTTACTTTTTACATTGTTATAGCGAAAGAACCATTAATAAGGTTTTTACCTACTACTTTTTTTTCTTTCTGTTACTAACAGTTTTTCTTCTCAGTGGAAAACTACCTCCCGAACCAGTGGTAGCTTCATTTGACATTCATAAGTGTTCTGTAAGGACCTAAACTGAATAAACACTTTTCATTTTCATTTTCACTATGGACTTACGTTCGAAATAAATGATTTTTATTTTATTTATTTTTTATTCTACCAGTTTCGTTAGGACATTGCAAGTGGAAATACTTCATAGTCTAAAAAGAAAATGATTCGTGCTTCGGAAGTGGTGTTAGTTCCGGCTACGAAGTCATGTATTGATTATGTGATGGCATAAAATTCTATACGTGTTTACTTGCTTTAGTGCAGTTACAACGTCATTTGAATCAATTAACTTATTTTTAATGTAGCCCTTTACTTCAACGGGCTATAACATGTATCATTAACATTTCAACAACTAATTCAGGCGTACTCAATAGTCAATCTTGTATTCGATACGGACGCTGCACGTTGTTTGTTTTTCAATTAGTACATATGCTGTTAATAAATACAAATGTAACAGATACATCTTGCATCATTGATGACAAGGAAGAGAAAGGTCAGAATGGTAGTATTTATTTATAAGAGCGTCGGTGGCTCATTGGTGTGGTCTGTTGCTCTCCGATCTGGAGGGTGCAGGTTCAAGTACCGCCACGCACGAATGTATTTTCGGATTTTCGAAATTAAATGTAAGTATATACGATGCTCTTACGGCGAAGGAAAATATCGTGAGGAAACCTGCGCACGCCTGCGAAGAGATTCAAAGGTTATGCGTGAAGTCGGTCAAACCGCACTAGACGAATAAGGCCCGTAGACTCTTTACGGGTAGACTCATGCCCCTCGGTGGCGACGTAATGAGCTGATGTTGATGATAATACACACCCAATCACACTTTGAAAACAAAAACATACACTAGTGTGTGGGATTTACTATTCTCTTATTAGCCTAACTAAAATTACCTTCGGTAAGTTCATACGTTAATCATCATCATCAGCTCATTAAACGTCCCCACCGAGGGGCACGAGCCTACCCGTATAGGGTGATTAGGCCTTAGTCGTCCACGCGGGCCCAGTGCGGATTGGATTCACACACAACCTTTGAATATCTTCTCAGGCGTGCATGAAGGTTTCCTCACGATGTTTTCTGCACCGTAAGAGCGTCGGATAACGTACATATAATTTCGAAAATTCGAAAACACATTGGTACGTGTAGGGATTTGATTCTCAGCCCTCCCGGTAGGAAGGCGACAGTCCACACCATTGAGCCACCGACGCTCATATGCGCACGTTATGCATACGTTAATATGCGGCTGCCGGTGCTGTCATAATTGTGGTTATAATATAAAAAAAATATTTTTTTAGCTTGGAATGTATTTTTTTTGTTTTATTTATTAACGGGATTGAAAGCTCGCTTATCTGGTGGTAAGTGATACTCTTGAATACAGGAGCAGTATTGAAGGAAAACAATAACAGTAGGTAGTCATTTTTTACGTCAACACTGTCCTGGGCCGTCACCGAGACGACACTTTAGGTCTCTTTACCCGGCAATTTACTAGCTACAGTGCCCTCATCTCACAGAAGTGAAAAACACTCCTATTTTACGGGACTGGCACTGCGATGGTACCTACCTAGACGACTTAGCATCGAGTCTACCACCTAGTTGATTATTGTATGCATTACAAATCTACATTGGCCCCGCCTGTTGGAATACGGCCCAATCTCCCCATAGATATGCTGTGTCAGAAGGCTTTCGCCCTGCAGTAGGACGTTATAGGCTGATAATTACTATTTCCTAATTTTAAAAGCGAGGCTAGTAGGAGGATTCAGTTGGGCTGGGCGGCATTCGGCAAGTTACGTCCGGTTTTCACGTCGACGATTCCGCAATGCTTGAAGACAAAAGTCTTTGAGCAATGCGTCCTACCCGTACTAACATACGCAGCTGAGACATGGACACTGACTGCGGGATTGGTTCACAAGTTCAAAGTCACTCAACGCACAATGGAGCGAGCTATGCTCGGGGTCTCTCTTCGGATAAGACCAGAAATGATTTAATCCGTAAGAGAACTAAAGTTACCGACATAGCCCGTCGGATCAGCAAGTGGAGGTGACCAACTGAAGTGGCAGTGGGCTGGTCACGTATGTCGCAGAACCGATGGCCTTTGAAGCAGACGAGTTCTGGAGTGGAGACCGCGTCTCGGCAAGCGTAGCGTAGGACGCCATCTGGTCCGATGGACCGACGACTTGCGAAAGGTCACTGGTGGAGGCTGGATGAGAAAAGCGGAGGACCGGGATATCTGGCGCAAAATGGGGCAGACCTATGTCTAGCAGTGGACTGCGATAGGTTGAATAGATAGATAGAGTGACTATTATGAGTCTTTATTGTTATACTGAATTATTTTCATAAATCAATGAGGTATTTCTATTGTTATCAAATGGGGTCGATGGTGTAACGGGTAGCGAGTTTGCTTCAATGTTTACCTACCCTTTACCGCGGCTGACGGATATATCCAACAGAAACAATTTATTTCCTACTAGCTTTTGCGTGCGACTTCGGCTAACGCTTACTCGTACTTTAATCCGCTTTTTCATTTAAGTAGAACTTGCCAGAGCATATACAGAGGTGCTTCTCGTGAAATTTAAAGTATTCATATTCCTTTATTGCGCATGTTGGTTAACAAGTAAGCTGCGATCCAATTTTTTTTCAGACTACTGTGGGGTTTCCGCCATTTCTTAAAAACAGTATTACTTTAATAATACGTCAGCATTTTTAAACCATTAAAGGCGAAGTAATAATATTGTAAAACTGTTTTAAGAGATAGCGGTACACAGATGTAACTGTTTGGCTGGGTAAGTGTTGCCATCTGTCCAGAATTCCCCGAATTAGACCTATTTTAAAAGGTATCTGGGATAAGTTAGTTTTTGAAAATGTTTGGGTTGAAGCAAAGAAAATAAATTGAAATCAAGTAAAGTTAAAAATTCATCCAAAATAACCGTATTTAAGAAGGCTCGTGAAGATAATCAAAAATATATATTACTCGTTGCTGCTACATAAGTACTTTGGTTTTAATACCAAGCTGTATAAATGAATAAAAAATCATATAAAACGACGAACCATGTTTTTTATTTTTATTGCATATAATACTTAAAAAAAAAGATATTCTGCAAAATGTCCGGGATTATAACTCTATTTATCCAGCGTCGGTATAATTTAAGTGCTGGAAGCCTTACGCTGGATACACCAAATAGTAGGATTGGCATTATTTCAGTTATGTTTCATGTTAGTTTTATTTATTTATTAAAAACTTTATTGCACATAAAATAGTATACGAACTTAATGCCGAGTGGCATTCTCTACCAGTTAACCTAAGGTCATGCAGAAAGAAATATAAGTGGTGCGGTTAAAAAGGAAGGACCAAATAAAATTATAACAAAAAATATACAATGAAGAAACTGCTTCCCTTTTCCCTCTCCCTTTTGAAGTTTTCACTTGATATTTTCTCATATGCCTTTGGGCATTTACCCGTGAGTTCATTTGCTCCTTCTTATTGAAGCTTTATATCTTTGTCAAATTATAATTAACGAAATGGCATTGCAAACCCAATTTGTATGCATCAGTATATTGTTTATATCAGATCAATATTTATAAAGACAAAAAAATGAATTGATCATCAAATTTGTTTTAATATCAGATATATCTCGTTGTTTAAGAATGTTAAGGTAAGTGTTCTAAAATTAATTCAGTGAATATAGCTTGTCGTGCTTGTTCATTAACTTTTGTGTATATAACATTTAGTTAAAGCATCCCCTGCGTGCAAAAAAATACAGATCCAGTGAAAGGTTTCGCCCTGTGTAGCTCGTATATAAGTAGCGAGCGACCGCACCGCGCCTCCGATTTGTCGACATGGCAGCGCTAGCGAGATTGGTACGTTCCATTTGTTCTAAATTTAAATCTGACAGGATCTGTCAGGATTATTTTTAATTAGATGTTTTTTAAGCTTTGTATTTTAAAAAAGTTTTCAGTCTAAAAAGTTTTATTGTGATAATTGTTGGAATGTAGTGAAAGTGAATTATGTTACGGAGCTGTGTATAGGTAATTATGGGAAATCATGATTGTGTGATAGCGTTGATAAGACTAGTGACGTCACGGTGATTAACTTGTTAATTATAAATGTGCATGCTTATTGATCTTGTCTAGGCCTTAGATATATTCTATAATTATTTAAATGTGGAATTACTTAGAAGTTATTGCAAACATTTAAAAAAAAATGTTTTTCATACGTGAAATTCCAAATACTACTGTAAACTACTACTACTTTATTTATAATGCAAACAACTACAATTATATTAATTAATCCATATTTTATTAGGACCTTTGTTCCGAATATACATAACCTTTGGATCCCTAGTCAATACGCATATAAAAGTAATAGTGGAAAGAAGCTGTGCTAGACTCTAAGGTTGACCAGTTTTAGTTTGACGTAATTATGAGAGGAGTGGTTAAATAGTTTGACATTACATTTTAACTTAAGTTATTCTGATTGCTAAAAAGGTTCACAATCTACGAATTTTATATTTCAAGTCAATGTCTTATCTAATATGGTCCTACTATAATCAGTTTCAATAGTCATGTACCTATGCACCTTTTTCCGGGCATTCATATACAATGACATAAAAATTAAAACAGATAAATAAAAAAAAATTAAGAGGTATGTTATCTTAAAATTGCTAACAAGGTTGATCGTCAATTGTTCCTATATTTGAACTCGGACAAATTCCGCGTCCAATTGACTGATAAGCAGTTTGCATTGGACACAAGCAGGGTATGATAATGTATAAAATAACCGGTGCATTGGTGAATGGAGCCGTGGCCTCTAAATATTTCCACTTTCCGACTAGTCCCTTTGTCCAGTGTTGAATTATTGCCGTTTCCGCCAATGCTGTTTCGACCGATGTCTCTTATGAAGCAACACACACACATACACATACACGTCATAGATACTGTGCTTGCGTTTACAAAAAATATATATTTATTTATTTTAGTCTATCACAATAATTCGTTATTAACTATTAAGAATCAGCCTAGTGGAGCGTTTTAGTCCAGGAAGTTCCGCTCTTCTATAACTTATAATGTTTTTGTAGATAGATAGTTTACACATCAACTCAATTCAATTCGCTTCTTTATTTTCTTTGATAACTATGGATCCGGGACTTCCTATCAACCTTGACTTATCAAGAGTTGCCAGTCTTCAAATCATGTTTTTTTAATAATTAGCGATCCAGCACGAGAGTCAGTCCGAGTCAGTTCTTTCATGGCCTGTCTTAACCTACAACATGGAACAAGCTATATCAATATACTGAAAGTTACTGCGATGAGAAATAGGCAGAGTTGAGATGAGATACCCTCGCAGACGATCTTTTTCAGGATCTTTTATTAGATTTTCAGTTCAGATAAATTTTGAATTAAATTAGGGACGATGGGGCTTTATTTACTTATTGTTTTATAGATTGATAACCTTAATATCAAATGTAATGTATATCAGTTTCATATACATTTTAGTATTTATATAAGCTGTGATATATATTACGATTTTAAAACTGGTCATACTCATGATTTACATACTTTTTGATATTTTATATAAATCAACTAAAATAATTATTTGTTTACATTTCTTAGTTTCTGTTGTTATTTAAGTTTTATATGATGGATAGGAGATTTTAAGGGTTATTTAGAAACAAAATTTGGTCGTAATGAATTGTAATGAAAACAAAACATATTCGTTATAGTTTTAAGGCTAAATAAAAAAGGTAAAACTATTTGACACGTAAAGGCATCAATGCGTAAAGCTTTCGACATTTTGGTATCCGTTCAAGCGACAAGATTAAGCGTTTCTATATCTTTTAAATAGAAATATTTTCATTTTTTATATAAATAACAGTAAAAGTCGTCTTTAATTTTATTCTTCACACACAATCGCAGATATTCTCATTTTGATACTGCCATAGGTGTTTATTGCCCGTTAATCTCTTCAAACTAAGGCACTAACTTCGTTAAGCATGGACGTCCTTTGTAATTAATCTTACTATATAATAAAATAGAAACATGATATTAAAAAAAACATTTTTAACCACATGTGATAAATTAAATTTACTTTTCAAAAACTACATATATTTTTTAAATAATAAAAATAATACAACATCAATTACTCACATCGAAAAACGAATTCGTGAATGCTTTTACTCGCTGTGGGTTTAAACAAAGTAATGAAATCTCAATAAAAGTCAAAATGCAATTTCCGTTATTAGAAAATAATTAAATTTATATTGCATACAAAAAAATAATTAAAATTAGTATATTATATTCCATCCCGCTGTATCTCTTTGCTTGTACTACTTTATTTTGTTCTAAAATATACATTATAGTTTACGTAATTCGGCAAACGGCCAATTGTAGTGTCAAGGCCACTTGTGGTTATTTCATGGATTACCCAATACTGTAATTGGACCATTTCTTATTAGACATATTATTGTTTTGGGAACAATTTGTAAACTTATTAATAGGACAAATCGTGTTACTGTGGTAATTGTTTTGCCATTTATTTCATTATTGTTTAGAATGTTCTGTTGAAAACCACTTAGGTTTCGAATAGAAACATGTCGTGTACGATTTGATAATTTAGCTTAATTTCGGGTTGTTTACAAAAAATGAAAATGTAACTAGGGCGAAATAAAAGTTAGAATCAATGAATAAATGTACTTACGAATAACTCGGATAAATTTAGTGTACTATTAGATAAATTGCATTAAACAAAAAATATAAAATAATAATAACATTGAAACAGAAAAAAAAAAACAACCAAAAAATCCAACATGACATAATAAATAACAATAAAATATTACGATTATAAATTTTGAAAACATTGTTAGCAAATAAACTTACTAATAAATTCTCTTTATCACAATTTTTGTAATGAAAATCACTTTTCTCCTACAACATTTTGATATGTGATAGATAAGTACTTTAAATGACCAATTCACGTTACGCAATGGCCCTGTGGGAATAGGGAATATAAGTCTATCAAAGGGCTTGATAAAACCGATCACAAAAGATTCAATTGATTCCTAGGCATAATGGCTAGCTTTATGTTATTTGTGTCCGTTTGGATAGTTCTGTTCTAATAAATTCAACTTTATAAAGGTTTTGGTTTTAATTAGACATGTCAGTGGGTAGTACTTTGTTATCTCAGTATTGATTAATTTAATTTTCGCTTATTCTTTCTATTATGTTTGAAGTTATGAGAGGTCTAGTTATCTCATGAATAAATAATTTTGTGAATTAATTCTACTGAACAAAACCTTTATAAATTAACAACAATTATAAAAATACATGCTAAGTATAAATGTTGTCAAATCTTTTATTGAATTTTTTTAATGGTTGTGAAATTTACTGATATTTAAACCATTTGACATATTACAACTTTTTTATTCATTTATTTATTTGATACACAAAACAGCATTACAGAAAATACAATTTAAACATTGAATATGGTTTTAAGGTTTCTGGGAGTACTGTAACACCACAAGCATGTGTATACAGTATGATTATCCAAACTAGTATTATAATTAAGTGGTTAAATAAAATTAAATAACTTTACCCCATAATTTGACTTGTAGATTAATCGCAGACAGTCAAAAGTAATTAAAGGTCTTTGACCGTCTACAGGGGAAATTAATTAGTACAGTTGTAAATATATATATAGAATTTAATGGCAAAGACATAATCTAGCTATATTTTTTCTGCTTTTAAATTTGGATAGATTTATAGTTAATACTAATTTATCAAAGATAAATTGGTTTTAAAATAAGCAAAGCTAGATTCTATCCTAATTTGTTTAATTAACAGTGTTCATATTTTATCCAAATTGGTTTTGTTTTTTAATAAGGATAGATGTCATCATTACCTATCCGTTTTGTTTTTAAATTAAAAGTTCATTAATATCTTCTTCGAAATTCCGTTTTTTAATTAGGATAGATCCATACGTTTTCCAAATTTAAAAACTTAACACGACTGCCTTCTTTCAATATTCCATTTACAAGGGAATTATGTAAACATAACTTTAGCGCATGTGACAAAATCAGCTGTTGCGTTGAAAGCGACACGCATGCGCAGGCGCAATATAGATAGGATTTCAACAGGTATCGGCAGTTAGGTCTTTCTTAACTTCGTTTTATAACTGGGATGGTATAATAAGGACAATGTAATTTTTGACAAAGGCATTATTTACGATTTTATACTTGTTCGGTAGTGTAACTTTATTTTATTTAAAAAATATATACACAATGTAAAAAATATGGTTTACTTAGCCTTGATTTTACTCGTGAGATATATAACAGTGATATAGAAGTTTTTTACTATGCATTAAACCTGCTTTCTTAAATAATGCATCATGTTGCGAAGCTATTTTCATAAATATGATATCAGTACTTATCCAAATAAATACTTTATTTATTACAAGTATTTCATTTTAAACAAAATTGTCCTTTACATAATTAAATTAATATCTTATGAGATATCGCAGTTTTAACTCACCTATATAAACGAAGTAGCGGGTTAAAGAGAGGGTTAGGCCTAAGTAACTATTCCACGCGGACGAAGTCGCACGCAAAAGCTAGTTTGATATAATGGTGGAGACATTGACGACTACACCAAGAGTTCTGGGTTCCATCCCCGGGCAGTTTAAAATATGTGTGCATTAACATGTTTGTTTATATTGGTCTGGGTATTTTTATGTATAATATGTATTTACAAAGAAAACGTATATAAGTATGTCAATTCGTTTTTGTTGACAATTCTCGTGCCAATTAAGTTTACAAAATGTAATTGAAAATTGAACGTGAACGCACTTCGTACTACTTCGAGCCCTTTGACTCGGTCCAAAAACTGACAACAAATGGCACTCGCCCTCGAATTTCGCGAGTAGTGTATAGCGCGCATAATGTGTGCTTCAGATTACTTCGTCCGACTTTGACTCGCCTCGGGCGACTTCCATTTGTTGTCAGTTTTTGGACCGAGTCAAAGGGTTTCGACCCCTTTCATCATCATCAGCCCACTCCTGTCCACTGCTGAACATAGGTCCTCCAATAGCACGCTTCATAGATCGAGCCCTTAGCCTCGGTCCAAAAACCGAAGCACAAAGTTCATGTCTACACTACTCGGCCGGTCTTGGAATACAGAACTTCGCGAGTAGTGTATAGCAGGCATAACACATCGCGGCTGTGTTTCCAGGTGTTACTGTCAGTGGTGGCGTGCGCGTGCGCACAGTACGCCGAGGAGCGCGCGCCGCGGTACATCGCCTCCGAGCCCAAGGTCGCGTCCACCCCTGTTCCTATCCTCAAACAGATCAACAGGTATGCTCTTGCTAAACTTTTACCCTTTCCCAACTGGCCAAGACCATTTTTCAATTATCGAAATTAATTTAGTTTAATCATATCAGCAAGTTGAAGTGGCAGTGGGCTAGACACGTATCACGCAGAACCGATGGCCGACGAGCAGACGAGTTCTGGAGTGGAGACCGCGTCTTGGCAAGCGTAGCGTAGGACGCCCCCCGGCCCGATGGACCGACGATTTGCAAAAGGCGCTGGCGGAAGCTGGATGAGAAAAGCGGAGGACCGGGATGTCTGACGCAAAATGGGGAAGGCCTATGTCCAGTAGTGGACTGCGATAGGTTAAAGAGAGAGTATTCATATATTTTTTTAAGCTTTAATTGTGTTTGGACATTCAACAAACTGCCTATATTGAAAAAAAATTTTTATGTCTTTACAATAACCTTATTGCACAATTTTCAATAAACAAAGCCATCAGATAGTGGCGTGCACAGAGATTATAAGTAGGGTATACTAAGTGAGTGACACTAATCACAAAAACAGTAAATAATTTATGTTTTGTGAAATTTAGTGCTGTTAACGGGCGATCGCTCATGGTTCCAAATCTGTAGAGGAAAATGGGCGAATAAGAGATAATTATTTAATATGTTGGGGATTTTCCGGGTTGTCTAGACGCACAGATTGCACGCCACTGCCATCACACAAACGAGATTTATATTATCTTGCGCTTGTTAGTCGTTTAGTAACTTACGTGTGATCTTTTAACGTAATCGTCCTTTACCTATGTCAAGAAATAGAATTTTTATCTGTACGAATTTATATACAGCAAAATTATTTTACAAAAACCTTAAATCATTTTATTACGCAATACTAGTGTTTCTGCGCACGCGTCGATACAAGTTGCAAATTTTAACCGACCACGCCCGCGTCACTTGCTTCAGCTTAGTTATTACAAAACTAGAGCACTTTAGTAATACTAGATATGCTGTAAAACATTAATTTATGTTTCTTTGTCAAGTGACCAAAGGACTTAATTGGTAGGTTGTTTTTCACTATGCCTACCGAGAAATACTGTACGAATATTCTTAATTTTTACACTCGGAAAACATCGTGAGGAAACCTACGCACGCCTACGAGATTTAAAGGTTGGGCGTGAAGTCGGCCAGTCCGCACTGGGCATGCGTGGACAATTAAAGCCTATACGCCTTTTACGGGTAGGATCATGCCGCTCGGTGGGGACATTTATTGAGCTGAGGATGATTTTTAATTCTAGCACAGGATTAACGTCCACTGACAGAGATGGGATTCTTTTAATAACTTTTATCATTAAAGAAGGCTTTCTGACTTTAACTTGCCACCAGTGTGGTGCTAGCCAATGTGTCATTTTGAGGTCCAGTGCCTCGTACGCTTTTAGGCAGGATGGCCCACGAATCTGTGTGTTTTTTGGTTAACTTTGCAGTTTAATGGTTCACACAAGTTTACCCTTCCATTTATGCATGAATTGTTTTACCTTTCTATTTAATCATAATAATACTTATAATAAACGTACAATCCAGCTGAACTCAATGTTTGATAAAAATTCAACCTATTAAGTGGAAAAAATAATAATATGCGTCAATTGCCACTGCCGAGCTCTGCGAGATGTCCTACTTAAAACCAAAACATTATTTCAGTTTATGTAAAAATATTGACATATTTTATATTGTTTTACAGACATAACGAGGATGGCTCCTACACTTATGGATACGAAGCGGCTGATGGCTCCTTCAAAATTGAGACCAAATCGCCCGCCGGCGAAGTTAAAGGAAAATACGGGTACAAAGATGACACTGGAAAGGTGAGGAATGCATTTTACATGTACCATTTATAGTTTGCTAGGGACACCTTAATATCTAAATCATGGCTGCTTGCTATTTTTTTTATTATTAAGTGAAAGGAACGGTCAGATCGCTCACCTGGTGAACCCTAAGTAATACGCCACCATGACAGTTTAAGTGTCAATCGAAATTAATGTAGTCATTATTCTCCGTTAATTCTGCCCTGCGACCATCACCTGTGAACGATATCTGGCACTGCGGTGATACCTACCTTGACGACTGAGTACCGAGTCCAGTGGCGTGCACAAAGATTTTTAGTAGGGTATGCAAAGTGATTGACACTTATCTCAAAAACAATAAATAATTATATTTTTTGTCAAATTTAGTACTGTTGATGACAGTAGATCGCCTAAGGTATCATATCTGTAGAGAAAATTGGGTGAATGAGTGGAAACCATTTAATATGTTGGCGATTTTCCGGGTAGTCTGGACGCGCAGGGATGGATATGGATGCACTACTTATTTGGAGTGCACGCCGCTGCCCGAGTCTACCACTTAGTAATTTATGGTGTATTCCTGATTTCAGCTGCGAGTGATCGAGTACGGTGCCAATAAGTTTGGTTTCCAACCGGCCGGAGAGGGCATCACCGTAGCGCCGCCTACGCTTGTCGACGAATCCACCAGGGAGCCGCCGCAGAAGTCACAGGTACATTCTAAATATATTAACAAGCTGTTATCCGCGGTATAAACCACTGTATCATCATCAGCAGCTCATTCAACGTCCCCACTGAGGGGCACGAGCCTACCCGTATAGGGTGATTAGGTCTTAGTCGTCCACGCGGGCCCAGTGTGGGTTAGATTAGCTGTATAGGATTCTATTATTGTCCCGCAGTATAACCTAACCTAAAAGCGCGCAGAAAACCTATGAAATGTATAAATTTACGTTTCTTGTTATTTTCCGGTGATATTATAGACTGAAAAAATAGTAAAAGTAACCAAAATATTTTTTTACAGGGAGGCCGTTCCCAATACCGCGCGCCCGCACAGAGCAGTCCATAGACTACGACTACGAAGAACCAGCTCCCCGCCCACACCGCGTCCCGCGCCGCGACCCCAGCCTCAGTACCGACCCACAGCTCAGCAGTACAGGCCTGCACCGCAACCTCAACAGTACAGGCGCACCGCAACCCCAACAGCAGTACAGGCCCGCACCACAACCTCAACAACAGTACAGACCAAATCCTCAGTCTGCTGCACCTACGCCGCCTAAGGTAATATAATCAAAGCGCGCTGAATATTAATTTAATTGGGAATCCCAGATCGAGCTGTGCTAAACAGCACCCAGCTACAATAACAGTACAGAACTCCTCAATCTGCTGCACCTTCGCCGTCTAAGGTGATATAATTAAAGCGCGCTGTGTATTTATTTATATAGAATCTCAGACCGAGGTATGCAAACCAGCAACAATACAGGTCATCACCTTAGCTACAACAACCAACGGGCACCTTTTGAGTCTCTCTCAAAGCGCAATGCACATAAAAAATTTGGTCAAATACAGTTCGCACGCCATCCATAGTAATTAGTACAGGTCAAAGGTCGGACACTTCATCGTGGCAAGTCATACTTTCAGTCTGATGTTTTGGTGCACCTACGGCGCCTTAGGTAAATGTGGACGCCTGTCCTTACTCTTATGATTAATAGTTGAATAGGGTGGAAGAATTGTGAAAAATTCAGTATCAACGCACGGTAGTATTCTGACGAGCCAATGAAAATGAAAACCAATGAAATAGGTAGAATTAATCATCGGATAAACTTTAATTTTTGTTATTGTTTATCGTTAATTATACAATAATCATGTTTTTCTTTCCAGCCAACATTCTTCGCCGGTGCTGCGCCTTCTCCAGCGCAAGACAACAATAACTTCTTTAACCCAGAACCTCAGCAGCGACAGTTCAAGCAGCAGGACTTCAGGCCTCAGCCCCAATTTGCTCCCAAGCCCCAGATCGAGTACTCTCAGGACTTCGCCCCCGCTCCCCCTCGATTCCAGCAAAACCAGCGTCCTAGCAATCAGCCGTTCTCCATGTTGGACCAGCTGCTAAAGGAGTATGCTTTACCTCAGGGCGGTGCGGCCCCACTTCACGACATCACCTTCGGATCCTATTAGTTTAAGTTGATTCTCACTTTTTGTAAATATGTAGCATATTTTTTTATTAATAAATATACAATAGAGTTACTTCATTCCTGTTTTTTTAATGAGCTTTCAGTAGAGGTGTAGCGGCAAGCTAATTTGGGTGACGATCGCACAAGTCAACCAACTATCGTATTGATTGGGCATCACATGGGTGATCTAAAAATATAATTCGTGTCCCTCTGTGCTTCGAAAGGCATGTTAAGCTGTTGGTTCCGGGAACCATCTTATGATGGCAGTAATTATACCCTGCGCCCGCATTGTGGATTACGTTCTCAAATTACGTAGTATAAAAAAACCAAACATCTGTCGTGTAACGGGCGCAGAGCGGCATTGATAAAGAATAATAACTGCTTATCAGTTGTTGGTCACTCTGTCATAGTCAGACGTATCACTTACCATCAGGTGAACGTCCTGACCGTCCTGTACACTTTGTTACATAAATAATTCTCATAGCTATGTTGTATGGGAATGCTTTACTCTGCAGCGGACGTTACAGCCTACTGATGATTAGTCAATTACAAATAAAAACTGATGAATCTTGTTATAACACAAAATAAAATTAAAGTAGAGCGTCCTAGCGTTCAACTCTTGTGAAGCAAACCAAACCTGCTTCTGGATACACTCTGCCAAGTAGTTAAACTCAATTGAGAGGTTTACTGGGTGATTGACACTACCGCAGTGCCAGATAATATCATTCCGTATAAAAGAAGTGTTCTGCACTTCTGTTTCGGGATGAGGGCACTGTAGCTTATGAAATTATTGCGTATAATAGACCTTTTCTTTTGTGGCACGATACCTTCATACTTTAGTACGCGATCGTATTTTACTTGCAAAGTGAATCATGTACGAGTATCTCAGCATAGATATATAGACACCTATTCAACCTACCTGCGATAGGTTGAATAGGTAGGTAGGTATACAGACACATTTAATTTTATTTTCCATAAATAGTCAAACGAGTAGACGGTTCAAAAATATTTCATGTAAAATGTTGACAAGACGACCACTAGTTTTGCGCTATGAAAAATATATCATATCTCATGTATAGCTAAGTTTATGAATCCACAAGACCATAATCATCATCAGCTCATTAAACGTCCCCACCGAGGGGCATGAGCCTATAGGGTATAGGGTGATACCCGTATAGGGTGATTAGGCCTTAGTCGTCCACGCGGGCCCAGTGCGGCTTGGACGACTTCACACAACACCAAGACCATAATATGTTTATAATTTTTTTTCTAAATAGCGAAGCTTCTATTGTATGGCAAAAGTCATAAGTATAAGATTTTTTTGTTGGTAGTATACTGAACTTAGATTACATACCAAATTCCAGCTTTCTAGCACTTCAAGAAGAAGCCAAACATTTTCAGTGACGGAATCGGCATATTTCAGATATCAATAAAATCATAAGTATAAGAGCTATTCCATTGAGACTTTGTGTGTTTAATTAACTTATTATCAACATCATATCCTGAGAATATAAACTATATGATACATCGGAAATCATTTCTACGAGAGTTAAAAAAAATGACGAAACACCTCAAGAAAAGGTACGTAGTGCCCTTGCGCTTCGCTTCGCTGGTCTTGGCGTGGGCACTACCGTGCTTACAAATTATCACTTTATTGCTCACAGTTATATGAAGGTACACAAATACAGCAAATTCAAACATATAGTGGGCAAAGACGTAAAGCGTATACATAAGGACAAATAGGCGAAACAAAACGCAAAGCTTTAAATATTCCATGTCCACCTAACCTATCGCAGTCCACTGCTAGAATTAGGTCTCTCCCATGCGCCAGATATTCGGGTCCTTCGCTTTTCGTATCCAGCCTCCAGCGACCTTTCGCAATAAAGCTGACAATATAAAAGCCCTACAAAGTCCCTTCTGCTTCATAGAGTAATCCCTAATATGCATGTACAATTAAAGTGCGTATTAAATGTCACCTTACACACTACCATCGTTGGAATTACACAATATCGTCTAATAACACAGTATTGTCGGCACGGGGCCGTGCGACCAGCTCCCAGTCTTCACAATGCACATGGGAAACAACTTGTGTGTGCTACATTTTCCCAGGTCATTGCATAATACAATAGGAAAAAGAAGTGACTGATGACCTTAATATTATCTATGACAAGTGAATCCGGCATTTCGTGAAGTTGCCGGCCGATGCACATTAATTTGAACTAAAAATACTTACATAAATTAATGACAAACCCGTAGTTACTAAGGTAAGTTAGGGAATTCACAGATTCAGTTTCAAGGAAAAGAGCCTGCTTATATTTTTCCCTCTTATTATCCAATCTTCTGTCTTCGTTAAGTAAGCACGGGAACGTAGACCTCTGCGTCCCCGTGCCATAATCTTCTAGATCCTCGTGCAAGGGGATCTCCCCGTGCTAAACTAAACAAACAACATCAAACGAGCCAATCACGATCGCAAGTTTGGTAGCAAAAACATTATGGCCCGTATTCTAGAAAAGACTCAAGCATTGACCTTTACTTAAATAAAGTTAGAAAGGAATGCCGCAATTTGTAATAAGTAATGCGTATAGGGCGCTATCCCTTCCTAACTCAATTTAAGTAAGGATCAGCGTTCGACTCCTCCGGCGACAGTCATTGTTGTAACTCCCTTTACAAGTGAGAAGTCCTGTTTTAGGGACACCTGCAGCCGCTGGCTCTTTTCTCCAAACAATATGAGGTTAGTCGCATAGTCTGAACTTTTCGCGACGCTCTACAGCTGAACTCATAGACGCTGGTAGGCTCGTTTGTTGCATAAAACTGGACCTCGATAAAAAAAGTCATAATGACCTAGCTCAACTGATGCTTCAACTAGACAACATATTACATACATATTATAGAGAATATCCCCCAAATTCCGCCTATTAAATACCGATTTTGCGTTTTGCATTACAAAAGAGATAACAGCTTGTACTTAGCTAGTTTATCTAAGTTCCAACACACTACTTGTATCTGCAACGTAATATCTTTTATTATGTCACATTTGGCTACTAAAATGATGACTATTTTGGTGTTGATTGGCTATAATTACATTTAAATAAGCTCCATTCAATTTTCTGTTTCGTCATTTCAAGTGGCCAGTTAAGACATTGATTGATCCACGTAAATAATTGCTTTCAAAAGGTCTTGTTAGCTTCCATTGTTTTAAGCAATGCTATAAAGTATTATTTTCATGCGGCAATTAGTTGATATACAATACAATTTTCCCAAATTCATATTCAAGGTTATTTTGGCACTTCCGTTCATTTAGACAAAATACACATAGGTGTCAGTTGTATGCTTTTAAAAAAGGTTGCGCTTTCCCACGGACTTTTGACTTTGATTATCCTAGTTTGTATTCTATTTCATAGCTTACTTTATAATATTGATTTAGTTTTTAAACATCGCCTCGGAAGATGGGTATAAAATATAAATAGTATAAATATTTGCAAAGATTTATAAGTACCTATTTGTTATTTATCTAAGTAGGTATTTGTTAAGTCAACTTGTATCAGTCAATATGTATGTATTTTTCATATATGCTCGTAGATACAATTTGTATAATATTTGTCTATTTTATATAAGGAACTGTAAATAAAATCAGATGTAAATTTTAAATAAATTACATAATTGGCTCATTTTTTCTAATAATCATACTCAGTCAAGGGCTCCAAAAAGTGTGGCCCTACAATAGAACGTTACAGATATATATAGGTTCCTCGATTGCTTTCTAAGCACAGAGGATATAACAAACAGGTCCACTGATAGGACTTCCACGCGTTCCCTAGCAAGCAACAACCATCGGCAACCGTCACCTTAACCAGGTTATCACTCTATCTGGTTAGGGGTTGGCCTGCCCATATTTCTTTTTCTGTAACGTGGACATTTTTACGTGTTATAAGATAATAATAATATCCACTGTCATTCACACTGCGCAATCTAGCCCCAAGTTTAGTATTTAATCTGTGCCCCCAAGTTAAGCGTAAAGCTTGTATTACGGGTGCTAAGCAACTGATAAACATACTTAAATACATTATTTTTTGTAAATAGATACATATTATACATAGAAAACACCCAGACCATTACAAACAGATATGTTTATGCACAATGTCTGTACTGCCAGGGGATCGAACCCGGAACCCTAGGTGTAATTGCCGACGTCTCAACCGTTACACCAAATGAGTCGTCAAGGTTACTGTTCAAGTTGTTTAAGCTTACTGTTGTTTACATGGGCGTCTTTTGCAAGTCATTAACCTATTCCGGAGTATGGTAATCTTTCAAGTACTCCGCACTTTCTGTTCCCCTTACCCGTGAAGCCGTGAAGGCTGTCTATTGTTGACATTTGAGATGACTGAGCATCAGTTGTAGGGGAATTGAGACCTTGGCATATAGTCTTCGTCATCCTTTATGATTTACTATAGTTAGATGTTTATCTTTCTGAGTGGAATGCGCAGAAAGATATAAAGATTTCTAGAAAATACTGGCTATTAACATTAATATGGGTAATTTTTTGAATGCTTGTATTAAGTGTCCATTAAAATGCTCGAGAACTTCCATATATATTCAAAGTAAATAGATTTGCTTAAAGCTTAAGTGAGAAATGCGCTTTGAGTTTTAAATGGATGCATGACCATACTAATGCATGTTGATATGTGCCTTATTTCAATTGTGAATTTGATAATTCCTATAAAGTAAATCCCTGGAAGGGTTCTCCAGTGACATCCACGTTCCGGCAAAAAATAATCATAATTGGCGCTCAAAAGTATTTGTAAAATATTTATTTGAAAAAAGATATCTTAAGTTTGAGTTTGATCCCCAACCAGATGAAACTATGACCTGGTTAAGGTGCCGGGAAGTAGATGAATATCAACTATCATTATCAAGGGATCAATCCGCATGGAAATCATTAGAGGAGGCTTTCGTTCAGCAGTGGGCATATAAGACTGTAATGATGATGAATTAAGTGTTAACTGGAGATAGTATAAGGGAGTTCGTTAGCGTGGCAATTTTATTGCACTATACCCGTTTTAGTTCTGACTTGGGCTTAAGATAAGTTGTGAAAATACTGGATACCGTTACAGACTGGATACGTTAACCTATATATCACTTTGGTCACTTGTGATAATAAAGGTGAAAGATTTCACATACAATCAGAAAAGTACATTACTTCGTGGAATGAAATATAATTGAATAAAAACCACGTGGTTTCAAAAACAAAATAAGCCAAGGCTTTTGCTAATCACCATTATTTAGAATAAAAGTGGGCGGACAAATTTGATTCATAACAGAAAAATAACAATCAGAGTTTTGACCTTGCAATAGAAATTTGTCATTGTCCTAAGATTTATGTATTTTTATCATAAAAGTGACAAAACAATGCAAACTACTCAATCAAAATATGCATTGCATGATCCCAATATATGTTTACACTACTCGTTGTAAGTCTTTGTTTTTTGTTTCTTGCTATAAAACTGTGAGACGAAATTAAATAACAATATTTTACAGTTAAAATAAATTCATTTCTATAAAAAATATTTACATACAATTTGAGTATTTTACATTTTCAAATATCACTTGAATAAATTAAACCAATTACCTTCAATGCTGCTTGTTTCGTTCATTGCGCCCTCTTCACCCAGGATCTGGACATTCCTTACTTGTTTCCTTGTTGGAGGTGGAGCTGCCGTAGTGAGCTCAGTAGGTGGCGCTGGCGAAGGCATGAAGTCAGGATTGATCGCCAGCATCAACATCTTCAACAACAAAGCTTCTCTGATTTCTGCTGGCAAATACTCTGGAGACTCTTCAATGCGATTGGAAGAAGAACTGGCTGTATCGTAAGGTCTTGTGTAAAACCTCCTTCGAGGAATATACCGCTGACTCTCATATTGAGGATTCTCATAGTTATTCATTTGGCTGGAGTAGGCATCTTGCTGCCTATATTGTTGCTGCTCATATCTTGCCTGCTGGTAGTCATAACGATCATCGTCGTGATACTGATTACGTGCCATCTCATATCTGTTGTAGTTGTACTGAGGCTCTTGCCTGAATAGCGGCAGTGGCTGATATGGCGGTCCCGGAGCCACAAGCTGATCCATAAGTGTCTGAAGTTTATTCTGTCGGAGAATCAGAACTTGAAGCAGCCGCTTTAAATCTCTAGTACTTACTGGTGCTGAAATTGAATTCATCTCGTCTATTTGCTCGTATCGTGGTTGGTACAAAACAGGAGCTACTTGTCTATAAGGGTTCACAAACCTCGTTTGGTACCCGTGTATTGGCACACCCCTCTCATCGACAGGGACTGGTATAATTCTCGTTACTGGCCGATTGTCATATGGAGGTACGGTTACTGGCTCGTTAGTAGTGCCCTTAGGTTGAGGCGGTGGTGAGGTTTCTTTTATGAATTGCGGCTCCAGTATTTTATTCGGATATTCGTAGTGGAGAAAGGGCCGCTGATTTCCTATTGGTATTGGAGCTCCAGGGTTGTCTTTCAAGTATTCATTAGTCCTAAATTGAATCGCAGCCGTTGGTCGTCTGTAAATAGGCTGTTGGTGCAAATACCTTTCGTCTATATCTCGTTCTGGTACATGAATTACTGGCACTGGGTTTGAGGTCACGACGTTTTCATGATCAAAAACTCGACCTGTGCTAGCTTCCACTGTTGTCTCTTGTTCTTGAACAGGCGCTTCTTGGTATTGCTGTATTTTTTGTCTCGCCGCAACCAAAGAGTGTATAGGGACGAGTCTTGCCGAGGAGTAGTCGTTGTAAATAAAGGACGAACAGTTCCCAAAGATAAGTGACTCCCATAAACATCAGTAGAATCATCCCCGACTGACTGCCGCAGACTGATCATATGGGGATTAGAACTTGTTCCTGTTAACTCTCGCCGAATAGTGTTAGCCTTATTGGGGTCACTCTCTTCTTTCTCGTTCACATGTTCATATACAGGTTTCGGGGTTTGAGGTACTTGAGTAGTTGTCTGTTTCGTAATCAAGTCGCCTTTAGCTGAACCAGATATGGGTTTTAACATTTGCGTTCTTGCTTTAACACCTTCGTCAGATTTAGGCTTGTACAAATTTAATATATTGCTTGTTGTCTCTTCCACTTTTTGTTGTTCTGTAGTTGTTTCAGCGTTATTTGTAGTAGTCCTTGAGGACACTGAAATGGGTCGCCTCCTAGGAATAGGTTGGATTACGGTACCTCTTGTTGTGAAACTGCTCCGTGTCGGATACACTATCGTTGGTAATGGTCTTCTCGTAGTTGATGATACGGTCTTATTCACTCTCACTACCATCATAGGAGTGTTCGGCGTGGTTGTAGTTGTCACTGGTACAGGTGTCACAGGCGTACTATCACTCGATGATGAATAAGTCACCCGTTTTATCTCACCATCTTGATCGATATAACCAAACGTCCCTTTCACATTACCTAAAACATCACGGCTTTCGATTTTAAACGTTCCATCGTCGGCTTCATAACCAATAGTATACGAGCCATCTTCATTCAGCCTCCTGATTTGTTTGACGATTTCGACTTTCGAAGGGTCGGCTGTCTCACTGGCCTTCAGTATTTCTTTGGTGTTATTGGAGTTGATGATCGGTAGTTCTGTGGTGGCATCTTTGGTTGAGTTGGTGGCGGTGGCAGTGGTGAGGCACGCGAGGAAGACGAGGAGGAACATCGCGCTAGGCGAGCCGCAGCGGCATGACGACGCTACGGCTGCGCCGGCGCTCCTTGCCCGCCTATATAAAATACGCCCCACTCGCGCCCTCGCCGTGCGAATACCTTGCGCAAACACCGCCATTGTTGTCATTTTATTATCTGAAACGGAAAATCTTTTTTCGCCCCGTACACTCGTAAGATCCCAATTGTTTAATTGTCCAAGTCATTTTGTAAACGCGTTAGCATGTGGACAGATTTAAGGTTTAACAGTTTTGGATGGCACGAAATATGGTAAGGTCACGTTTGGCGATTGCTACCATTGTGTGGAGATTGAATCTGTTGATTGTTTCTAAAATATTGTTGGTTAATTAATGTTGTGTATTTGTCTTGCGGTTCTCACGCAGTAGTCAATGTCACTTATAATTACTTTGCTGCGGTTTTGGGCTGTACTAAAATTAATTCTGTACGCGCCTCGTATAGGTTTTTATTCCGCAATGTTATTAATCTTCCCATGATGTTTCGCGGTAGTTTTGAACAGTATTTGGGTAACCGCAAGATAAGATTCCCCATTTAGGACATAAATTATGACCATTTTAAACTCATGGCTTACCATCGTAATGCTAGAATGTTCTATTACAGGTCCTACTCGTGGGAACTCCATTCATGGGCATTATCCCTGGTAAGGACTTACCATTGCATTGTCATTGTGGTCGGAACAAAGGAACTATTGTTATGTTTATTTGAGCATAACTAGAATTAGCCTTTTAATGATTTTTTAACGTGCTGTGCCACTTGCAAAACGTAATTACGACTCATAAAATTTGTTAGCTAGGTACGGTAATTTATTAAAATTACGTGTATTGCGTTAAAGACTTTCCCGGTGGACCATTATTTAGCTACCCTTCCATTTAAACTAGAGGTCGTCAATTAGATCCTCGCAGCTCGTAAGCTAAGTAACATCTTAGCTTAAGTAAAGTAAGCATAGATTTAAAATTGTATTTTAAATTTGGGCGCGGTGTTTATTTTCATTTTTTATTATCTCACATTTAAAATATTGTGTCCTATTTTACTATAGTACTATAATAGTTATTAGGAATTTAGTTAGACCTCTCATCAATTTGCTATGCCCTTGCAGGGCGTCACATGTATACCTACTGGGAAACCTGTATATGTACCCCATCCTATCTATGTAATGTGACATGCAATAAATAATTTGAATTAATCCAATCTCGCGCGGCTTGAAGTTGTAGCAAAGTTTTACAAAAACATCGATCTATGAGTATAACATAATAAACAAGTTTCATTTCATCTGATTTATATGATACAGGCTGAGAGTTGGCTCATGTCTAGCACATGCTCAGTTTTTAAAAGGAAATTATTTAAAGCACCTCTGAGTGCTGAGCCGCTGGATTTTTTAGGCATTTATCTCGGCTAACCAAAAACGTTTCCTCACAGTAAACCTCTCAAGCTACGATACTCGTAATTAAGAGTCAACAAATGACTCCATGACAGAGCGGTATTAATGGAGACCACCAACTGATAGACAGTTATTTTTCTCTATGAACAGCACACTGCGCCCGTCACCAGGGACAACTGGTCTTTTTACTCGAAGAAATATAAAGACTGTAAATATGTTTTAGATAATTGGTTGAAACCTCTCGATTATGAGGAAGTAGAGGAATTTTTATATAAATATAAAAAATAATATTTACAACGCCACACACTCACTCACAACACACACACACACCCACACACACCCTCATACACACACACACACCTCAACTGCGCATGCAAATAGCTTTCATATAATATTTTATAAGAATTGTATTTGTTATTTTTATTATTATGTTAAAGTACGTGTATTGAATTATCTTTACGCTAATGGAAGAGTGGGGTCTCCTGATACAGGCATTTTTTGCTTAAAAGGGGACTCCAGTCACTATGTTGTTATTGTAAGCTCTTGAAAAAAAAAACTGGTGTTAGGTCTCTTTTACCCAATAATTTTACAAGCTACAGTGCCCTCAAAGAAGTGCAAAGCACTTATATTTTACGGGACGATATCCGGCACTGCGGTGGCACCTATCTACCGCCTCAGTACTGAGTCTACCCAACTAGTATATCAGCTATACTTTTTGTCGTCCCTACAGAGTGTGGCTACAGCTTTTTAGTCTCGCGTGCCTCAAGTCGTGTGATATAATCTGTCATTACCACTGCACTCCACGTACCCACCCTCGATATGTTTCCTAAGAAATAGTTAAAACACATGACAATACAATCGTGTGAAACGTTAACTATGAATAAAATAAGTAAAGCACTCTTCAGTTGCGTAAGGATAGGCGAAGACACCATTAAGTATATTCGTAATAGGGATCTTATTATCTTATACATATAAATAAAATTGGTCTACATTTTTTTTCATACATATGAATAAATATACAATACATGTGCCAAAATAATCATTTTTTAATTTTTTTTTGTAGGTTTTTCCTTTTGTATGTCTGTTTGTTGTAGGATATCTGAAACTGCTGGATGGATTTGGACGGGACTTTTAGAGCAGGTAACTGATATTATAAGGAAAAACATAGGCTACTTTTATTTTAGACCATTCTTCTTATTTTGGAAAAACCAAGCAATGTTTTACAGCGCGCGGCCGCGCTTCGCGAGAACCTAACGAGACTATTCAGGTTATGTTTAACTGCAGTGAATATCTTATAACGCGGGTAAAACCGGGGAAAACGGCAAGTTTTTTATAATTTCAAAATGCATCAGATATACTGGCAGTGTAATGTGAGTTTAAACCGGAATGAAACCGTGTCTCCTGCATGACTACTAATCTCCATAATCGCCATAACTACTATGCTTTTATTATAGCTATAATAACACAGCGTTACAGTTCGAAAAGCTACTTACGTAACATGTCGGGACCTGAGTTAGCCCAAAAACTTTTTCGTCTATTCCATTCCAGTCCACTGTAGGGCACAAGCCTTCCACACAAATAAGCCATAGTGAGATGGGCCGTAATCCACACGGGGCCTAGTAACTGATTCATCATCATCATCAGCTCAAATGTCCCCACCGAGGAGCACGAGCCTACCCGTAATAGTGCATAGGCCTAGTCATCCAGGCGGGCCCAGTGCGAATTGGACGACATCACGCACACACTTGAATCTCTTCGCAGACGTACGCAGGTTTTCCTCACGATGTTTTGCCTTCACGTAAGAGCGTCGGATAAAGTACAAATGATCTAAAATACATTGGTACGTGGTGGAATTTAAACCTGTACTTCGGTAGGCACAGTCTCAGCTCTAACTTAAAGTACTGATGGGTAAGTGTTAACGACTACTTTCCTAAGTTTGTAACCGAAACCACCCTTACGTTCCTCCCAAAACCACTGAATCATCTTCCTTTCGGACAATTAAGGTGAATCAGCTTCATCCCATTAACTTATCGCAGTCCACTGCTGGACATAGTCTCCCCATTTTTGCGCCAGATATTCCGGAATCAGCTTGCATGTTCTAACCAACTGGGAAAAGTCGCAGATAGTGACTTTTAACTATGCAGTAACCATACGTAAATTGAACTCACGACCCCTGAATCAAACGATCTAAGCCAACACATTGGCCACAAGAATACGGAGGCAGTTGGTGTCTCAAAGACTAAAGGTGTTTATTATATTTGACGACCCATGTGGTGTTAAACGGCCGGGACGTTGGTTTCTACACACACTACGGTTCCGGTCGATCCCTGGGCACAACAAACATTTGTGTGCATGAACGTGTCTGTTTGTTTTGGCCTGAGTGTTTCTATGTATAATATGGTAAATATTTACAAAATATATATACAAGTTTGTTTAGTACCCAAACTACAAGCTACTTACTTAATATGGGGTAGATGGCGCTGTGCAAGTTTCAGTAACATGTATTTATTAATACCGCCGTCTAATGAAAATCAGTGCATTGCATGCGTATTAAGTTGCTATGTAAGCGTGTACTTGATATTGCTTTTAGTGAAAGTCATGTCCAAGAACAAGTTACGCTTAGTTTTGTCTACCACATAAGTAGAGGTCGCTATGTAGCGAAATCACTTATTACACAGTGTCTCAAGAGTTGTATCAAGTCGGAATTATATAATATATTAGCTTTCCTGGATTCGAAAACAGAAATTATTTTTTAAGCTGCTGCAAATGATACGAGTACGAGTATTTCCATCAATTTTAGCTCCCGAACTTGAGCACGACGAAAAGTTCTATATAACCCCCCCCCCCCCTTTAAGCTTTGGCTTTGGGCGATCTAGCGACCGCCCTGCTTCGCACGGTGCAATGGTAATATTTGTAATAGGCACGCTCCGCGCTTTCCGGTCAGCCGTACGCCGCAAACGCTACGTACCGCCATTGTTAAATCTGTATATCTTCGCAATATGCATTTGAATCATATACTGTAAATGGCAATTTAGATCTTTATTACATCATCATTTATTTAAGATATTTAATTGGATAAGTATTAATGCTGTATTGGTTAAATCACTTCGAAAATTAGCCATTATTTGTTGTTAAACACATTGTGTGGTTTTGTTGCTTTTCATTCCCATATTACCAAATTCAAATAACTTTAAATGTAAATCTTTGGCTTTGGAATATATAATTGTTACTTTTATATTGTTCATGACTCAACCGCCTTTAGTGTTGCTGCTTGATAGTTCCCTATCGATAGGCTCAAAGTTAAATATTATTAATTATTAGTATCTAATCTAGGATATATTAATACATCCTCCCAAATTAACTAGAGTAAGAAATGANACAGTGTCTCAAGAGTTGTTATCAAGTCGGAATTAATATAATATATTAGCTTTCCTGGATTCGAAAACAGAATATTATTTTTAAGCTGCTGCAAATGATACGAGTACGAGTATTTCCATCAATTTTAGCTTCCTAACTTGAGAACGACGAAAAGTTCCATATAAACGCCCCCCCCCCTTTTAAGGCTTTGGCTTTGGGCGATTTCCTAGCGACCCGCCCCTGCTTCGCACGGGTGCAATGGTAATATTTGTAATAGGCACGCTCCCGCCTTCCCGGTCAGCCAGTACCGCCGCAAACGCTACGTACCGCCATTGTTAAATCTGTAATATCTTCGCAAATATGCATTTGAATCATATACTGTAAATGGCAATTTAGATCTTTATTAAATCATCTATTTATTTAAGATATTTAATTGGATAAGTATTAATGCTGTATTGGTTAAAATCACTTCGAAAATTAGCCATTATTTGTTGTTAAACACATTGTGTGTTTTGTTGCGTTTTCATTCCCATATTACCAAATTCAAGATAACTTTAAATGTAAATCTTTGGCTTTGGAATCATCAATTGTTACTTTTATATTGTTCATGACTCTACCGCCTTTAGTGTTGCTGCTTGATAGTTCCCTATCGATAGGCTCAAAGTTAAATTATTATTAATTATTAGTATCTAATCTAGGAATATATTAACATCCTCCCAAATTACAGAGTAAGAAATGATGTTAACTTGCCGACTAACTGAGCCACTTTTACAATCTCAAATTTCTTCTTAAATTCTCTCATTCTTACGGTATAGGTTAACAGCTGAAGAAATAAGGGTAATTTTACGATAGCTTAAATGATTGGAGCAGTATTTAAATTTAAAGCATTACTTTTCAAATTCAGTCTACATTCAAATTTGAAATAATGTTGTACACTGTGGTTTCCATAATGTTGGTTTGATTTAATCTTTTCATAATTGGTTATGTCACTTCAAAGACAAAAGAACTACATTACAACCTACACTTTAAGTGATATAATTTAACCTCTATTCACTGTCATGACCATTTTATCGCAGTGATATATCATATTCAGGTATTACGTGGGTGATTTATTACTTGACTCATATAACATAACTAGCTTTTGCCCGCGGCTTCGCTCGCATTAAATTCGGGATAACACGGTACTTTCATTTATCACTATACATAGGATTTCCCCTCCCTCCAACTTTAAAGGTTTCGGGGTCAATTTCAGATATTTTTTTAGCAAAAAATATGTTATAGTGAGCTAACCTTAAAAGATAGACATATGCTGTCGCGGACTTTTTTGCAGACCTTTAAAAGGAGAACAATACTCTCATACATGACTTTTGTGAAACTTTAACCGTTTACTCAGCGTACGCAGCGGAAGCTTCAAGTATGAAAAAATACCCCCGATTTTAAAACATTCTTCAATGTTGCTCCGCTTCTATTACTCGTAGCGTGATGATATATAGCCTATAGCCTTCCTCGATAAATAAGCTATCTAACACTGAAAGAATTTTTCAAATCGAACCAGTAGTTCTGAGATTAGCGCGTTCAAAACACATCTTTCAGCTTTATATATTAGTATAGATGGTAACGTCGGCTGCAACACCAAGGGTTCCGGGTCCGATCCCCGGGCAGTACAAACATTTGTGTGCATGAACATGTCTGTTTGTAATGGTCTGTGTATTTTCTATGTATAATATGTATGTATTTACAAAAAAAATGTATATATGTATGTTTATCCGTTGTTTAGTACCCATAATACAGGCTTCACGCTTAACTTGGGGCTAAATGGCGCCGTGTGAATGTCTATGGATATTTATTATCCTATTCAACCTATCGCAGTCCACTGCTGGACATAGGTCTCCCCATTTCGCGCCAGATATCCCGGTCTTCCGCTTTCCTCATCCAGCCTCCACCAGCGACCTTCGCAAGTCGTCGGTCCATCGGGCGGAGGCGTCCTACGCTACGCTTGCGAGACGCGGTCTCCACTCCAGAACTCGTCTGCTCCAACGGCCATCGGTTCTGCGACATACGTGACCAGCCCACTGCACTTCAACTTGCTGATCCGGCGGCTATGTCGGTAACTTTAGTTCTCTTACGGATTAAATCATTTCTGATCTTATCCCTAAGAGAGACCCCGAGCATAGCTCGCTCCATTGCGCGTTGAGTGACTTTGAACTTGTGAACCAATCCCGCAGTCAGTGTCCATGTCTCAGATATTTATTATATTTTATATAATATATTTATTTTCGATTTTTAGAAATTCAATGTTTGTTTATATGACGCTCTTGCGGCGTAACATCGCGAGGAAACTTGCGCACGCACGTAGAAATTCAAAGATTGTGAAGTCCGCGTGGACGTCTAAGGCCTATACGTATATACGCTCGGGTAGGCTCGTGCCTGAATTTTGAACGAATACCATCCTAAGATACTTGTAGTAACCGGGATCAATGACTTAATGTGCCTTCATAAGCACAAACTTCCACGGAAGAACACCGTAGAGATGTCTGGTGGGCACCTCTTCAATCTAAGCTGAATGGCGACCAGTTTAGTGTCTTTGTTTTGTTGCATAAACTTTAATACAATTATAAGACTAAGTACTGATGATTTATTTGTTTTATATGTACTGATTTAAAGGACATAAAAAAACTTTCTTTCTAGAGCGTCTGTGGCTCAATGGTATGGACTGTCGCCATCCTACCGGGAGGGCTGAGGTTCAAATCCCGCCACGTACCAATGTGTTTTCGAATTATCGAAATTATATGTACGTTATCCGATGCTCTTACGATGAAGGAAAACATCATGAGGAAACCTTCATGCACGCCTGCGAAGAGATTCAAAGGTTGTGTGTGAAGTCGTCCAATCTGCACTGGGCCCGCGTGGACGACTAAGGCCCAATCACCCTATAAAACTTTCTGGTCATCTTTGGACATCTATGGATTCACGTTCGAAATAAATGATTTTTATTTATTTATTTTATTTGACTTGTGCGATCGCCATCAATGTTAAAAAACATAACTCAGCCTCCGGATACTAATCGAGTTATGAATGAGTGCCAGCGACCACTCCATTTCAACCTTGACATTTGCAGTAGTCCACTTACGAGTATGTGCGCAATTGTTATCATAAATACAGTGCATATGATCGGATATGATTGACCTACAACATTTAACTAGTGGCTTACAAGGTCAGCAAAACTAAGACCGGTCGGCATTAGCTCACCAGGTGACGCTTGTTGGCGCTAAACAGAAATACCTGCTTTTAAAGGGAGCAGACTCTTATAGTGCTGTGTTACTATAAGATACGTAAATGAAGATGTTATTTTCGAATTCACGCCCTCTGTCGCTATCTATTAAATCCTGAGAGGCTACCACCGTCTCTAAAAACAGTACCTATTACTTTAATGATACGTCAGCTTTTTTGTACCTGAAAACGCTAAGTAATATTATAGTATCACCGTTTTAAGAGATGGCAGCCGGTGGCAGGTGGGAGTTTTCGTTCCGATTGTTCCTCCATTGGCATTTAAGATATGTTTAAATTTATGTAAAATTATGGGTGATTGAAAAGAGTAACTGAGTTTCTTGCCTTTGAGTTCGCAGTAGGTGCAACTTATATTTTTGTATTTTATTATTGTTTTCCTGTTGTAGTAATCTCACATCTACTGCTCCTGCTGTATCTTTGCACTCCCATTTTAACTTACTTATTTGTAGTGTTCCCTATCAAAAAGGTTAAAAGAAAACCATAAACATAATTATAAAAAAGTATAATTTATTATTAAAACAAAAATACAAATTACTATTTGTAAGTTTTTACACTTAGCTTCACACAAAGCTCGCAACGTGGACTATCACGCACAAAACCATTTCATTTGTAAATTATTATTTATACTTACAACTAAGTTTACTAGCGATACTTTAAGGTACTGATTAGATACAGCGTATGTACACGGTGCGGCCGGCGCGACTGTCCACGAACTAGATACAACAACACACTTACGCACTCGACTGCACTATCCGACCGATCGTTTTTTCAGATTCGCATATGGCCATTCGGACTGGTTACGTGATCGGTCGATAGTGAAATTATCTAGCTCAACTATTCCGCTATGTTAACTAGAACTGGATACCGTGCCCTCTGAGGAAGGCGTCGATTTGTCCGGTGGACGCGGACTCGCCGCGGGGGGCTACGTAATAGTACTGGGGAGCGGGGGCGGAGGCTCTCTGCGGTATTTGCGCCTGGGGAGACAGCGCTAGTCTTTGAGCCTGAGCCCTCGCCGCCGCACGATCCCTCTGCAGCTGGCTCTGCTGCAACTGCTGTTGTTGCGCAAACAACTGCTGCGAGCTCTGGAACTGTGCTTCAGATTGCTGCCTCTGGTATGCTTCTTGAGGGTTTGCGTGCTGGATCTGGTGTCTGAAGAGAGGTACGCGCTGGAGATGAGGGCACAGAACCAATCTGAGGCGACGGTATGAATGGTCTTGCTGATGGTTGAGGTTGCGCTACATACGGCTGCAGTCTCTGGTTCAAGTTGAGCTCTCCCTTTGTCTGAGGTAAGGTTTGGTACAGCTGAGTGTTGTACTGTCCGCTGGAGGGATCATACACTAATTCAGTAGAGTAAAGGGGGTTTCCGCTGGGAGCCGGGGAGGCCGCCAGGGTCGTTTTGGATTGACTGGATACCGACGGTGCGGTAGTCGATTGCAATTGATTCTCGCGGTGGAACTTGGCGAATTCTGCGGCGAAGTCGATTTGGCCTGGCCTTGCGCTGGTGCCTAAAGATGGAGAAGGAGACGCTGCGTACTGAGGTGAGGGAGATGGCGAGTAGTTGGGTGCAGGGGAAGGAGCATAGCTGGGTTCTGGGCTGTATTGGATCTGAGGCTTAGCCGTGACTTGGACGAGCTGTGGCCTGAATGTTGTCGCCGGCGGGAGAGTTCTGGGTGTGGTCACTGGGAGAGGACGAGGAGTTATAGCGATCTGCTGGGCTTGGTATGTTGGTCTTCTGATAGCAGGACGCTGCACAACTCTTTGTCTGATGTGCTGTAGGGGCTCTACCTCAGCTTCATCCTCATCGGCATCCCTGAAGTCGTTTTGGAAGAAAGTGGTTGGTGGTCTAGCTGTGGTTGGCCTTAGAGCCGGTCTGGTCGGGTAGTTGGGCTCAGGGTCGTCTCTTTCTGCGGAGTCAGGTGCTTGTGGTTCTTGCTCTTCGTCGTCAGGCTTATTGGGGTCGCAAGGGTTGCCAGAGACGTAGGTGAACTCACGCTTGTTGCCGTCAGGGTCTATGTAACCGTACTTTCCGCGGACCACGCAGTCGGTGCCTCGGGTTTCCTCTTTGAATGAACCGTCGGCCGCTTCATAACCAAACGTGAAACTACCATCATCATTGACCTGAAAATTAAAAAGCTCGTTTTACTGATAAATCTGGATGCTTGACAATTTTTGTCAGTATATTTATAATGCTATGAAACTAAAGTTTCAGTATACTTATATTAAAATATAGTTTTGTGGCATGAGCAACAAAATACCGGACTACGTAATGGTAAGTAGCTAGTCTCCTACATCGGATGATAGCTAAATGTAATAAAGCCTTATTGAAGTTTAGTTACTTTTCAAAAAATTAAAAATGGAATGTCAAGGTATCTAGTAATATCACTTTTTTTAGTTCTATCAGGAACACAAAGTCGAGTGTGTTGCCTGTTGGTTTATTATTTAGCTGGATGAAACATGGGCTAGTGAGGTTGGATTAAGCCCGAAAATTTTCTGGGATCCTCTTCATCCCTAAAAGCGGTTAATGCTAACTTTATTGTAGTTCCTGATGGTTTGCACGGGCGGTTGTTTGGGGGCCTCGTTCAGTGGTGACTGCTGCTTCAGCCTCGAAGGCGCTCTCTGTATGGCTCGGGGTTCGTACTGGTCGTCCAGGCGGTCAGACGCGCGGTAGAGTGCGTCGTAAGCATCAGCTGGTACTAGCACCACCTGGAAAATATTAGCATAGGGTTTACTTATTGGTTGAGAAAATAAATTGAATAATTTCTTTAATAAATGAGGAATGAAGCGATGAATGTTAAAAGATGTCTTATTTTCAGTAGACTATTTCTACCTTTCCTATGACTTCATCCACAAAAAGAAGTCGGAAGGAAATCGATCTTTTACAATAAATTTACGATATATAATTAAGTATGTCCTGCAAATAACTTCGGCTGTGATGTCATAAGATAACTAAGAAGGGTCAATTTATGATTTACTTCAAAGGAAAGTCGCACAAGGTGATTTACATTATGCGGTTTCTCCGCTGAATTGGAAACCACGACCCATGGATCACGCAGATCTTAACCCAACGGTCAGACCATGAAGGCGCTGAAATCTCTAAAAGGCTCATATTCCTTAACCACGCTGCATAAAAGAGCCTATGATTTGCAGTGTATACTGGTTGACCTATTGTTTACGAAATCCACACAAAAGAACTTATGCAAGATTACAATGCGGTTTTAAAAATGTATTCTACTAGGCATTGTTAAAATCGTCTTTTAATTTTTCAATTGTTAAATTTTTTATCATACTTTAAAAGCAATAAATTGGTCCTTGTCGTGGTAGTCTTTTAGTTTAATAGCGATTAGACATGTTACGTTTAAGTGAACAATTGTAAATGTTATCATTGTTCTTTTTGTTGTCCTTTAATAAAAAAAAATAAACAAAATCTCGGGTCAGAGGTCTGGATCCACAGCAATATCAAGTAGTCTAACCTGGTCTCCCGAAGCCCTTTCCTGCGCCTGCGGTTCATAATCATACTCTTCAATGGGCTGCTGCAGCCGTGGACGGGGGCGGGCACCAGCCGCCAGCCCTGTCACCATCACCAAGCATAGCACCTGCAAGAGAGAGATAAATATATTTAGTGCGGTTCGATTAAATATCAACAAAACAAAACGATCGATGTGCAAATTACTCAAGGCTTGTTTTTTTAGGAAATTATAGAATTAATATCTATTTGAATTTGAATAAAGGTATATACAAGTAAATAAAGCCTTAATTCCCGATAAAGGAATTACATTTTATTTTTGTCACTAATTTGTGACGTTATAACTATTAGGTTTCTGTTATTTTAAGTAATCTAGAAACTAAGCTTGAACGTTCCCAGGGTAAAGGATAGTAATATTTTAAAGAACACTAGTAAAAATATACTTTCGTAGTTTCATTAAAATTAACTGTAGTTTTTAAATTAGTTATTATTAACAACCTATTTTTAATAATAACTGATAAAATGCAATTATATATTTTTTTCTTGAAATTAAAGCGACACAATGAACGAATATTCAATCTTTATATTCTCTTTTAGTTTCCAAAGGATTGTGAAACTGAATAAAATAGTTTTTAAGTGTTATTTAAAACAATTTTAAGTCAAAATCGGAACAATCTTGTTAAGACCATGCTTGTAAGTACATGACATAAACAATGCATTAGCATCTCTTGTTAGAGATAAGTTCAAGAGCGCTGTCATATCGCACAAAACACTAACATCAGTAATTAACAAGTCATCCCAGCCAAGGGCAGTGGCCGACATTTAAGTTTAATAGCTTGGGCATCGTGTTGGGTAACATGTTTATATAAGTAATAATAATATTTATAAATAAATATTGACTGCTGCTTCTTTGAGTCTTAAGTTCAAATGGAATAGAAAATGTTTGAATTAATAATTAACTCAAAACCAATTTCATGACTCATGTGATAAAATGGCTGCAACGTCGGCTATCACACCAAGGTTTCGATCCCCGCACAGTACAAACTAATATTAAACGAAATCTCATTATTAAAACTTTCAATAAGCTTATTTATAACCTATATAGGAATGCTTAGCTATTTAAGATCAAGCTTAAATATATGTTGATATTAAATATCACTCAAATCCAGAGCAGTCGTAAACCGTAGAGTTAACTACACCAAATTTCACAATTTATAACAAATATAAGCAAAATTATTCAAGGATAATTACCCTATTTCATGTACCATGAAAAATAAATTACTCTAACTTCTAATTAATGAGCTTATCAAAACCAATTTAATTAAGACTATCAAAACATATATGCAGATATAACATATCTGAATCTGCATATATACATCTGAATATATTATTTATTTATTTATTTATTTATTAAGGAAACAAACAGCTTTCTTACAATTCATAGGTACAAAATATTTTATATGGTAACACATTAGCCTTATCCTTATGATTTCTCTTTCCCCACCTTTAGGAAAAATAAGGGGTGGTGACAAACGTAGTCCAATATGCGCCGAGACGACACGCCATGGAATTTTCTTTTTCCGTCAATACTGCTCTACCCCCGTCTCCCGAGACGACATATTAAGTCTCTTATACCTAGTAATAACTAATAAGTAATTTAACTAGCTACAGTGCCCTCATCACGAAACACAGAAGTGCAAAACACTCCTATTTTACGAGAAGATATCTGGCACTGCGGTGGTACCTACCTAGAAATAAGAAATAGGAAGTTAATCTGTAAAGCATTACCACTATGACAAGGTCGTAAGGTCATTATCGCTCTTCTCGGACATTCACCGCTCGCGCAACACTTATTAGATCACTATAATGTCGGATACACGCGTCAATGGAACATCGCTAAAATGGTGTCCATGGCTTTTTATCGATATATAGGACAGCTGGGACTTGGGAATATTCCAATTAATTAAGTAAAACGATGGGTAAGTTGGATTGAATTGTTTTGTGAATGTGAATCATTTTATTTTATTACAGATTAATCTTTATATTATTTTATTAAAGATGTATTGTTATCAATGGTATTATGATTAAAATTCGTTGCAAGCCCTATGCCTGTGTCTGTCTAACTTGAATAATAAAATGTTAGTAAATAGTTATCATTAATACGATTTCATGTGAATACATAACCTTTTTTGTACTGCACCAAATAAGAAGATAAAAACCTTTAGTTTGTTACTAAGTGGATGCAAATATTTTATTCGGGATTATTTCTGAAAGTTTTTATGTACAGTCTTAGGTAAGATTTATTTTAAAGGAAATTTTCTGAAACTAATTTTCTTTGACAAATACGACAATATTTACCATCTTTATTAATAACAAGTCAATTTAAAAGAGACAGTATCTATATCGATATATCAACTTATTAACATAGTATTTAGTTAATGAGGTCAGCTAACATAAACTCATTAAAAAGGTAAATATATATTTAAATGCAACGCCTCAAGCAAAGGTTTATTTTTTCGCAACAAATGAAAGTAGTTGCCGATAACCTCCATTATCATGTTGTAGAGGTGTAAGCGCAAAGCGACTACTCTAATTACAACACATGCCCGCATACCGACGGCTTGTAGTGACGTAACGACATTGTGACCACACTACTTGGAAAAGTCAGGATATTTCGAACAAATATTTTTTTAAGTGAACGCAATTGAATAAAGCAGGTTATTTTTAAATTTATCAATTCAGATTCAGAATATGAGACACCGGGGTCTTAATTTTTTTGTAAATATAAATTATTAATAATTACAACACAAAAAGATCCTCATAATAAATTGGATTTATTCACCAATATTTTATGTTCATAGGTTTCTTTTCAAAAGGATTTTGTTATGGGTATAACAGTAATTCAAATACGTAAAATTCCTGCGATTTCAAATACGTGAATATAAGATAATAATTATGTTAATATTACAATACCATCCTAATGCAAGGCACAGGACTGGTCACACAATATTATAATAGTAATAATTTATTTCAGTAAAATACTTAAATCTATTGAAAATGTGGATTGGCGCCTCCATTTAAGCAAATGGTGTTTGTGCCTGAAGACTCAAATTTTCCGTAGCTTTAAAGTATATTACAATGAAACTAGGTTACACAAATAAAAACAATAGAGCAGACAAAGACAAAGCGATGAAAAAATTGGACCCGCGCGATAGCTTAACATTTAGCCTGAGGATTTTTCATCAAAAAATCAAAAATGAAAATGAAAAATATTTATTTCAGTTCATTATACAAGGATACATATAAATATAACGCAGTTACACAATTCATAGAACTTCATGTATGTATCACAGTGGGTACCATTGGATCAGTAGCCCTGGACTCCAAACTAGGATTCCCTGTGTTGTGGAGGCCAATGTCTTCCCATAAATGTACCTTCCATCTTTTTAATATTCATCGAAAAATGCAAATTATAAGTAATTTGCCTAAAATTGGGTAATAACAGTCTACATTTAATAAACAATAACAAGGGTAATAACAGTACATATTTTATGAAATTCATGTATTTCGTTGAAAACAAAGGCCAACAACATACATACATTGTATTAAGTAACCTTTTTATAATTGTATGAAATCAAAGAAACATACATTGCAAATCGTGACAGTTGACATTTGTATTGTTTTTTTAACCACAGACAATGATAGCATCACTAATAAAAAAAACATACGACATATGATTTGCATTGTTTTTTTATATCGCCAGCCAGTCCTGTTCTGCTCACGTGGTTTTATAGAGTGAAAGCGTAATTTGCTTGTTTATTACTCATTGTTTTGAAATAGGTCACCGATGCGGTAATAATATGCATAGAAAATCTTTGTGTTAACAAAGATTATGCAAATTGTATTTTAAGCATTTTACATTACGCATGGTTGTTGTAATTAAAATATGTATTTATCAAATTACTTGTGATAATTAAGTATAATATCTACTAAATAAATGTGTTTAGAAGCTATGTGATTCCGGATGACATTTTGAGTTTTGGGCAAGAAGTGAAATTTCAAATGTAACTGTGGAAGCGAAATATATTTCAGTCACAGCTAAACAAATATTCTGCTTTTTTAGATATCACTGACTTTCTACAGTACCAAAACTTAGCTATTTTCGTAAGAATTAACAAAGCTTAGGTACTTTTGAGGACACTCGTTATATTGATACATAGAAGGCAATGTCATTTAGATGAAGTCGATAACTTTTTTAACCTATCTATTATTTCGAAAACCAATTCAGTTAATCATTACGGTCTGTAGATAGGTATGGTTAATAGTGATGTCCTAAATTTCATATTTGGACAGTCTATAATCAATATCACAATCGACATAAGCAATCACAACATTACGCCACGTGCGTAATGGCGACCATAGCCACAAAAGAATATAATTAATCTTATTTTATTTGGTAACGTTTACCGTACTGATACGTTGTACATTTCCAGAGTGTTTGTATTTTTTTATAAAAGTGGCTATAGCTTGTGCGTCCTGTCTGAGTTTTAGTAGCATAGGGAACCGAGTTAGGAAAGCATATAGTCAGGTATTTTTATACATTTTTTTTTTCATATTTATTGTATGGCATTTCATTTTGAATAATAATTCAATGGAATACAATTATTACTATTCGGTTTCTACATTTTCCTTGGTATTATTATAACATTGATATTTGCATTTTGGCATTATTATAAAACCATTTAACTCATATACAATATTTCCATATTAAAAATATACCTACCTATAAGAAGCCATATATAATAAAAATTAGTTCAAAGCCTTTAAAATAATTAGTTCAAAATGTACTTATTTGATACATTTAGCTAATTTTGTAACAAAACTTTATACCTCGTTAACACCAACGTTTACCGCCTACCACTAAATTGCAATTGCAGGCCCTATTACCTAACTCATTAAAGCTAAAGTCTTTATAATAAATAATGTGTGTGAGCCCAAAATGCGCTAACCACGTCCGTATTTATTATTTCAAGTGCGTCCACCACTTTCGCCGTTGAGTAACCGCTCTACAAAAGTAATGTAATATTTTCGTCACGCTGCTCCTAATATCGGAACTGGTCGCAAATATCGGTTGAATAGTCAATAGGCGATATCTAAAAGCGTTGAATGTATGCTGCGCTGCCGCTAGAGCGTCAATGGCTCATTGGTGTGGACTATTGCCTTCTGATCTGGAGGATGCAGACTCAAGTACGGTGAAGAAAACATCGTGGGAAACCTGCGCGCATCTGTGAAGAGATTCAACGGTTTTGCGTATAGTCGTCCAAGGCCCACGTGGACTAAGCATATACATATAAAATACCTCCTAAAGCTTGAAATTAAATTCTGATTTCTATAATGAATTTAATGCTTACTATTTATTTATTTATAGGTATGCCAACAGTACATATACTTAACTAAGAATATCACAAATATTTTAATGTTCTATGTAGTGCACCAATTACAGGCATACACAACATTCTCTAGTAACAAAGAGCAACAACAAGTATGGATAGATAAAGATGATAGTTTGTCAGCCTATCAAATTAAACTTTAAATATTAGGGTCAACATATTAAACTCGAAAAAATATTCATAACTGAGTATCAGTCCACTACTGAACTAATCCTTCCACAAATTTACGACGATGGCTAAGTAAAAATATTTGACATAAGCTATAAAAATCTTAACGTTGATTACAAAGGATCTTAATATTGCAATAATACGAAATGAATGTTTAATCTCATCATTTGGTCTTATCGCCAATGCCATCTCTTCCAGACAACCTCCATGGGAAGGACAACCGGTAGTAAGAGTATGATGGTACCTACCTAATTATAATATAAATTACATTATTCACTTAAAAGTGCAATTATAGTAAGTCATTGAAGTTTCAGAGCGTCGGTGGCTCAATGGTGTGGACTGTTGCCTCCTTACCGGGAGGGCTGAGGTTCAAATCTCGCCACGTACCAATGTGTTTTCAAATTTTCGAAATTATATGTACGTCATCCGACGCTCTTACGGTGAAGGAAAACATCATGAGGAAACCTTCATGCATACCTGCGAAGAGATTCAAAGGTTGTGTGTGTAGTCGTCCAATCCGCATTGGGCCCGCGTGGACGAATAAGGCCTAATCACCCTATAGGGTAGGCTCGTGCCCCTCGGTGGGGACGTTTAATGAGCTGATGATGATTGAAGTTTTTAAACAATATTATAATCGAAAATAAATTTTAAGTTACTATTAGTCTGCCTTCCGGTCTGGAGGGTGCAGGTTCAAATCCCACTACATATCACAATGTCTTTTCGAATTTTTGAAATTATATGTACGTTTATGCGACGCTCTTACGGTGAAGGAAAACACCGTGAGGGTACCTGCACACGCCTGCGAAGAGATTCAAAGGTTGTGCGTGAAGTCGGGTTACCGGCACTGGGCCGATGTGGACGACTAAGGCTTGACACCCGTTACCCGTCGTGTTTCTTGGTTATAAATTAGTTATCAAACAAGTTTTATTTAATATGCAAAGCAAAAAGTATTTCTTTTTAAATTAGGTTCTCAAAGAACTATTATGAAAGTCAAATGAAACTAGCACCGATTTGGACTAGTTTTTTACTGCAAAGAATCCACAAAGAAACTCAGTAAGTTCTATTATATTGCTTTAAACAAAATCATGGCCGTCTTTAAGGCAAGAGTTAATAGGTTGTTTCTATGCAGGCATGATCCATCCTAGGCTGTCAAATGTCTGCCTATAATGATGAAAAAAAATCATATCGAGCAAAGTAGATTTTATTTATAAATTTTGTTTGTAACATATAAAAATATTAGTCAATATAACGAGACAAGTTTTTAAGCACTCTTGTCATGGTTTAGTAGGTTAGTATGTAATCCAAAGTGCCGAAAGTAGATCGATGGGCGATAATGTCACCGACCTCAACTGGTTATTGCGATGCTTAAATCATGTTAATTGTCGATATCTTATAAATGTTTTATAGCAAATCAAGTCAGAATTAATGATTTTAAACGATTTGGTTTGGTTTAATTACTTATAGCGTTATTTTCGGATTGCAATTTCACGAATGAGCTGTTTTTAAAATGAGCTATAACAATTTTACAATACCAATTAAAAATATGATGCTCGAATAATTTAAGCAATAATTGTTAAAGAGAGAAATCCATAAGGTATTAATATTTTCTTCATATTGAACATAAAATGCAAGTCAAATAAAAAGGAGCCTACATGAAGTCACAATCTATACTAATACATAAAGCTGAAGAGTTTTGTTGTTTGTTTGTTTGAACGCGCTAATCTCAGGAACTACTGGTTCGATTTGAAAAATTCTTTCAGTGTTAGATAGCTTATTTATCGAGGAAGGCTATAGGCTATATATAATCACGCTACGAGTAATAGAAGCGGAGCAGCAATGAAGAATGTTTCAAAATCGGGGGTATTTTTTTCATACTTGAAGCTTCCGCTGCGTACGCTGAGTAAACGGTTAAAGTTACACAAAAGTCATGTATGAGAGTATTGTTCTCCTTTTAAAGGTCTACAAAAAAATCCGCGAGAGCATATGCCTATCTTTTAAGGTAAGCTCACTATAACTTTTTTTTTGCTAATAAAAATTCTGAAATTGACCCCGAAACCTTTAAAGTTGGAGAGAGGGGAAATCCTATGTATAGTGATAAATGAAAGTACCGTGTTATCCCGAATTTAATGCGAGCGAAGCCGCGGGCAAAAGCTAGTATAAAATAAAACTTAACTTTATACAATAACAAAAATAAAAATGTCGGCTATTTTTGGTTTTACTTTTTTTAATTTACAAAGCAGGCAATTCAGTGGTCAAAGCCTAAGTAGACCAGTCTGACCGTGACTAGTTTCGATTACAAATTATATCTTTATAACAAGACATACATTTGAAGTTATTAGTCAACCTTACAGGTTGCGCCAGCGTGCGACATTTATACCACAATGCATCATTACTGTATCACTTAAGCGTCATCTATGTATACATATAAATAATATTGGTGTGTCTGTAATATTGAAATAAACGTTTTTAGGTTTCCGTAGCCAAATGGCAAAAAATAGAACCCTTATAGATTCGTCAAGTCTGTCCGTCCGTATGTCACACCCTTTTTTCTCCGAAACTATAAATACTACACTATTCAAATTTGGGAAGTATATGTAATATGTAAACCGCTTATTTAGTAGATTAGGTTTTGATAAGAAACTTGAAAAAAAAAATTACTATATTTTGGGGTTCTCTATACATTGAACTGAAACTCATTTTTTTATCGTACAACCCCAAGTGTTGGCTATCAATATCTCTTTTTTTAATAATTGAATTGACATTGACACTTCCAAAGTTTAAAAAATGTTGACGCTCCCCTCTAATTTCTAAACTATGGGGTTGATAAAATAAATATATATATATAGGCATTATCATAAAATCTAACAACGAAATTTAGTTTGAACGATTTCTGGTGTGTAGTTTTTTTTATACGTCATAAACGGTGAACCTCTATTTTTCATATTAAAGCTGTAGTAAGTGCCCAAGTAAATAAAAATTCCATTATTTTATGTTACTTGCTGCTGGGGAACCTTCCATGGCCGATTTTGACTCGCGCTTCGCCAATTTATATTTTATGCATAATGAACATAATATAAAAAATATATTTTGGTATATGTAGCTACGTGACTTCAAGAAGCGATGTTAATTAAATTTAATATCAAGTTAGCTATGATAACAGCGGGATAATATCTCAAGCTGTGAGTAATACCGCGGTGCATTGCTAGTTATCGAATAGTTATAACAGTACACTCACTGACCGCGACCTATAACAATATCTTTATGTGTGATCTAAATAGTATATATTATTCATATTTACTATATCATTTCAGATTTATTACTTCATTCCGTAACGCAATGTTTAGGTTGTTACACGCCAGTTATTAATGGAGATTAAGATCGCTAAATCTGACGTGTATTTACACTGTATGATATTATTTATCCATGATATTATTTGTGGATTCGTGATATGCTTACAAAACAATCGAAAAAAGTGTTCCGAAGGTAGCTAGGTACAGTGACAGCACACACACACGTATTTGAATTTCGAATTCATTTACCTAAACAAAAGAGTACAAACTGTACTCTCTTCGGCGGTTCGTTTTTAAGGCACGGATGGCGTATCTACCTTTATATATACAGAATATCATTGTTATTTATAGATATTATTTTTGCAATCTAGATTTCCATTGGCTAATTAATAAGTGGGCTGTGTTATACGTGATCAAGTTCATAAGATAAACAATTATGTGTAGGTGTTAAATATTTGCTTTTATATGCGGTTTGCTAAATTGCTTATTACTCTTGACTTATAAATGGAAACAAAACTTGTGAAACTAGGTACATCATCATCATCAGCTCATTAAACGTCCCCACCGAGGGGCACGAGCCTACCCGTATAGGGTGATTAGGCCTTAGTCGTCCACGCGGGCCCAGTGCGGATTGGACGACTTCACACACAACCTTCGAATCTCTTCGCAGGCGTGCATGAAGGTTTCCTCACGATGTTTTCCTTCGCCGTAAGAGCGTCGGATAACGTACATATATTTTTCGAAAATTCGAAAATACATTGGTACGTGTCGGGATTTGAACCTCAGCCCTCCCGGTAGGAAGGCGACAGTCCACACCACTGAGCCACCGACGCTCTCTAAACTAGGTACAGTTCAAGAAAATTGGTTAATTCGTGTATCAAAAAGAGAAATATTGAAAATAAGGTAAAGTATCTACCACCATTCTTATTTAATTTTCTACTACGGCAGTTTGAATGTTATTATAAACGAAATATGATGAGTATCGGAAAAAAAATTCCGTTAAAAATTTAGATTAAGAGTGGTACAAGTGATTTATTAAAAGTGGTATTATAATATATTGAGGACCAGAGTTTATTTAGTATAGCTCTGTAAGCCGAACCAAATAATGTTTGTCATTTCATATTTCTACCAATAATTTTAAAGGTCATCATCATCATAACATCCCTCTGTACGTAACTGTGAAATGAGTAGCACACCGGGTGATTAAGGGCAACTTAAAATACCAGTGATTCCAAAGGACTGTGCAGTTCCTAACTTTTTGCGTTAAGATGCTACGTTACAGATTTCAATTATTTCACTGCTGTCTCACCCATCGGTCCGGAACAAACATGTTAACATGACACTAACATTGTCCAGTTCTGCGCCAATAAATTAAACAGTGACACGGTCTAACTATTACTTACATACCTCGATGAGTCTAATTGCTAATTCTAACGTTGGTTGTATGTAGAAACCACGCGATGATCGCAAAAAAGAATCAATGGAAAAACATGTTTTAGTGCGTACGACAAAAAGTAACGAAACAGGAAACAAGCTTTCAAATATGCCGCTTCATTACTAAAACAAAGTAACAATCACTGAATTACTAGGTGGAAGACTCGATACTGAGTCGCCTAGGTAGGTGCCACCGCAGTGCTAGATATCGTCCCATGAAACAGGAGTGTAATGCACTTATGTGTTTCGTGATGAGGGCACTGTAGCTAGTAAAATTACCGGGTATAAGAGACCTAACATCTGTTGTCTCGGGTGACGGGCGCAGTGCGGCATTGATGGAGGATAATAACTGTTTATCAGTTGTTAGTCTCCTTCAATGCCGCTCTGTCACGGTGATGCGTATCACTTACCATCAGGTGAGCGTCCTGACTATCCTGTACAATTATAACAACTGCATTGGGCCCGTATGGTGAGTTACGGCCCCGTCTCATGACAATGCTGTTAAAGAAGGCCTATTCCCTGCAGTAGGACGTTATAGGCTGATGATGATTAATTACTAATGTAAAAGTTGGACCGGGATATTAGGTAAAAAATCTGAAGTGTTTATGTGAATGCAACTGACCAAATTTTTTCGCTCTTGAAGAACAAGATTGGTATGTCCTTGTTTACTTGCACATTACACTGTCATTCACAGTTCAGTGGGGGCAGCAATGACGGAAAATCATTATTTTCTGTAGTAGTTAGTTTTCTTCAACAATCTGTCTTGATCAGGAGTATCAATTATCATCATGTGATCCAATTGGCCGTCCCATTTACTGAACATAACTATTTATAATACATGTATTTTCATAAGTTTTAATCACCACCAACTTCAATTTATAATATTGCATTATACATTTCAACCTTGACTAACACAATTAGAACGGATATTAATGTTTTTGAACATATACGGAGTAATGGATTCGTAACAACAACGCCGTCACGAGATAATAATGCAAATAATTAATGCGTTAGGTAGTCACTCTGATTTTCATTAACTAGACTTTTAATGTTATGGAAGGTAGCTGTAATCTGTACAAAGTAAGTATACAAATAACTAAAATTTTAGTTAATTGACTAATGTAATTAATATTGACGACATCGTTGAGGCGCCCCAGTTTTTTTATTTTTTGAGCTGACTCCTGCTGTTGGCCTCCTGCTGTTACAGATTCACCGGGCAATTGGTGAGCGCAAATGGCTTTCAGCTTTTAACGCGCTCCGTTTGGCTGAAGAGCTGTCATTCGGATAATGATCTAGCCTGGGCCGTCTAGAAAAATCAGAATAGACGGCGGAAGGGTGTAACGGCTACCATCCTATAGTGTCCTCCAAAGTACGGAATCATCTTTCTTTTCGGACAACCAAGTGATTCAGCCTGCGATGTCTTTATCAAAATAAGGAAAACTGCCCAAAGTGACTTTTCCCCGTGGAATTTGGACCAACGATCTCTAGGTTATGCAGCCTAACCCAGAGATAGTCAGTTATAGTTCCACCTAAATAGAATTTACCCTTAACAAGTATCAAAAACGGGTGATGAACCTAATAATTACAAGTAAATTACCTTAATCCTTTCATTGATTATATCATGTGAGATATTATATATTCATAAACTCTACATAATACGACAATGTCAGCTTATTTCTTTGAATTCCGATCATAATGTAAAAGATTAAGGTTTAAATTACAGTGTCAACATCCATTTTTGTCAATTCTGTATCGGGAAGCCATGACAAAACATACATATTTGCAAGTTGCAGTCGAATTGAGTTGACTTTTGCAACCCAGTCCTTGTCGCTTTATCAGCACCGTAAAAGTACATTCACCACAAACGACATATAAATCACTCTAATCAAATCACAATTTGAGTTTCCGTTTCACTTTCGACATACTTGTCACACATGTAGAGACGCTAATGTCTTTTTTTCGAGAAAATTTGACATATTACAAGATGCTTGGGTACGTAATTGTGTCGCATGAAATGGCTATTGACGCCAATGCTATTAATTAAAGAATGCATCCTTCCAGCCTGCATTTATAGCAAATTAGTCTTTGACGACGGGTGAACCTTTGATACGTTCACTGGACTGGAGACCCCGTTTATCTCTCCCAATTCATCATCAGCTCATTAAACGTCCCCACCGAGGGGCACGAGCCTACCCGTATAGGGTGATTAGGCCTGAGTCGTCCACGCGGGTCCAGTGCAGATTTGACGACTTCACACACAACCTTCGAATCTCTTCGCAGGCGTGCATGAAGGTTTCCTCACGATGTTTTCCTTCACCGTAAGAGCGTCGGATAACGTACATATATTTTCGAAAATTCGAAAACACATTGGTACGTGTCGGGATTTGAACCTCTGCCCTCCCGGTAGGAAGGCGACAGTCCACACCATTAAGCCACCGACGCTCTTCTTAATATTTAATTAGCATTTACTTTAATCTTCTTAAGTAGCCAAGGAAACACCAAAAACTACGTTGTCGACGATGAGACAGAAAGTCTTGATGACCCTCATCCGATAGTGGATTTCATTCATTGTGTCACATTTACGACACATTTCTGATTATCATAAATCAAGTATGTGAGGATACTGAATCATAATCACGCCTTTTACGTCTCACTGCAGGACACAGGTCTTCAAGTATAGCTATGGGGAGATAAGGCCGTTACTGACCATGCGCCTACGAAGAAATTCAAAGGTTGTGCGTGAAATCGGCCAATCCACACTGGGCCCGCATGGTCGACTAAGGACTATACACTAGGCCCGTGCCCCTCAGTGGGGATGTATATAGAGCTGATGATACTACTTTAAATAGGACTAGAACCTTAAATGCAGCATATGTTTTAACTGGTAAGCACTTAATAAGACACATTTATCCATTTTTTTTATCAAACTCTGCTTCCGCATTTAGATAAATGACAACAATAAAATAATTTTCAAATTGGACACTAATACCACTAGTATAAGTTATTGATATAATTTTATTTCTATAGGGTTGGCAAGCCAGTAGGTGGCAAGTATTTCCTCAGTATTTGTGATTTCATACATAATATAAAAACACTTCTTCGACGGTTTACTAGATGCACAAACCCCAGTGAGTGGGAGATAATTTTATGGGTTTATCGGGTGCCCCACGCCTCATTCAATGAATAGTGGTTCTGAACTAATACTGCTATGATAGACAAAATGGTTTGATAGCTTAACACTTGTCTACAGATAGTTATATAGGGAACTAGGAGGTATAACTAAATCACTTTTATTTTAAAGTGGATGTAAAGAGCTACACATCCCGCCAAACAAAAAACAAGACACTGGTTACCACCAATACGCCCTAGACCAATTGTTTGTTCTTCAGACTTCTTCTGACTCTACTTTGTCAATTCAGTCAGTCAATTCAGTAAAGTGGTAATAGATTTTGACCATCTATAAATCTTTATTCTTCAGTATATTATATTATTGTAATAGTGTGATGGGTCCACGTAGCCTGAAATAAATGATTTTATTGAAACGCCAGAATATAAGTAAATGTCTTACTTTAGAGTGTATAAAACAGCCCTAAAAACGTTTATAGAATCGTGAATGCTTACCAGCAATAACTTAGGAGAACAAAGTGCGCCTAGTTTTGCTTGCCGATCGTGATGTTATTTGCTTTAAAATACAGACAGATCGATTGGAAGTAATCATCTTGGTAGCAGCTTGAACTATAATTTATCTCAATTTTCTTACAGTAAACAAAGGAAAAATGGCGGTTGATTAACTATTAAAGACGAAGTTCACGTTAATCTATCGGGACAAAGGTATCCCCAAATATTTTATTTTTTATAAGTTTTGTTGCTAGTCCAATGCGTTTAAGTATATGAATGAAGAAGAAGCAGGTTAAATGGCGTGGGTCCTCAAAGTTCCTTGCTGGGCCTTTGCGCCTCGAACCTTACGTCGCTAAAACTATGTATGTATACATTCTAACCCTAGTATCAGGGTTTCTTAACTTCCTTACTATTGCAATGTTACAAGCAATGTCAAGTGCGCAGTGAAACCACAGGCTTTCTAAGTGGGCGCGCGGCGCATGCGTAATGCTTACATAGAAATAGAGAAAGTGAGCTTGCGTCTCTCACCCCGTACAGGAGACTAATGGTAGACAGAATTTGAAATCAAATTTAAAGTAATTCAATTCAGTCGAACTAAAACAACCGTTTCCTTTTTGCCTTATGCTGCCGTAAACATTATTCGTGTTAAAAATATTACAAATTAATTCAACTTTTAACGATCTTTAGAAGTTTTAATCATCAACAACCTATTTAATACTGTAATTAAACATGCATTTAAAAACAATACATTAAACAAAGAATACTAATATGAATAATTAATATGCTTAGGGAAGATTATATCTTGGTATCTCTTGGTGAATTTTAGATCTAATAAACTAAACAGTACTTCAAGAAAAAAATGGTAGTCCGTCAAACTAAAAAAGGCGATTTACACAACAGAACATAATTAAGTATTACTTAAATTGCTCTACTAACATTTGATGTATTTAATGAGCTCAATGTTTATTCAATCGACATTACCATCCCACTAATTATCCAAATCATAATTCGAGATAACCGCCGGTGGAATCACGATCAGTGAGTTGGTGACTGTCAGATATAATCTCATTAATGGAACCCTGGGCACAATGTGTTATTAAATGATTAACCAACACAGTTATAAGATTCTGTATGCATTGAAAATGAGCGATATACATATAATGAGTACTCGAGATATGGAGAGTCGATAAGTGTTTCCTAAATGTAGGACAAAACTAATATTAGCTAAACTTAATTTTGGTTAAGCATTATTTCAAATAATTTATGTTCTACCGTGATATTGAATATTTCGTATTGAATAAGATAAGGTACCTGTCAATAAAAATAAAAAAATTGTAGGTGATAAATAAATCCCGTTAAGTAATTATTGAAAATTTAAAACATCCTCAGTAATTTCACAGCTTATTGATTAATTGGCTCCCTTCTAAACCATATCACTAAATCGGTTGTATTTTTTTTTTGGGAACTTCTAGTAGAATTATCTAGGAGCACGGTATTCATTGACTGGCTGTTTCGGATAAAATCAGAAATGATTTAATCCGTAAGAGAACTAAAGTTACCGACATAGCCCGCCGAATCAGCAAGTTGAAGTGGCGGTGGGCTGATCACGTTTGTCGCAGAACCGATGGACGTTGGAGCAGACGAGTTCTGGAGTGGAGACCGCGTCTCGGCAAGCGTAGCGTAGGACGCCCTCCGGCCCAATGGATCGACGACTTGCGAAAGGTCGCTGGTGGAGGCTGGATGAGGAAGGCGGAGGACCGGGATATTTGGCGCAAAATGGGGGAGACCTATGTCCAGCAGTGGACTGCGATATGTTGAATAGAAAATAGGAATAGGAAAACCTTATGTCGTCTTGGCAATATTTTACATTATTTTTGGTGGTATTTATTTGATTAAAGGTACCTTGAACTAAATTCAAGGTACCTTTATTTTTGTATTGCACATTTTGTATCCACAAAGTGCACAGATAGTAATATGCACGCAGCCAACGCTTGGCAGGCGAGTTGTGAAAACTCGTAATAGTGCTAACAATAGGTAACCTTAACTTAGAACATTGCTACCCGATTTCTACTGAATGTTTGTTCATCGCTTCTTAGGCACCCGATGGAAAATTAGGGGTTGTGACAAAAGTATTCTAACCTGACATCACCACAAAGTATAAATGGATATATATATATTTTTTTTTATCGAACAGGAGGCAAACGAGCATACGGTTCACCTGATGGTAAGTGACAATACCGCCCATGAACATTTGCAAGACATCAGGTCCCAGAAATGTGTTGCCGGCCCTTTTAATATGCAATCAAATAAAAAATACAAACACTCAATTAAAATCTCACATATTTCTGTTATGCAAATACAAACTCGCAGTAGATTAGATAGCGAACGCAACAATATTATGATTCCCATATTTGAATACTAAATGAAGACTGCGAATTAGTATTAAACAAATTGCATTCATACTATTCATCATGTTGAGATTTCAGTTACTAATTTAAATTTAACATACAATAACCACAGATAACATCAAGTTGCTTTTTTGCTCTCTCTATGAATAGCACAAAAACAGATTTAATCACTATATCATCGTCTGACTGCACATTGTATGTTAAGAATCGATTACACAAATCTCGATCGTGGATCGATACTGTATCGATTGCGCCAGTGCTCGCAAACGTGACGCGATATTGACAGTGCATGAAACTATTACGTTATCATTATTCATAAATATTTTTGTAGTGTATCTGACCTGGCATCAGTGTTGCCAACTGAGTTTTAGAAAAAGAGCTTATTGGGACGTCAAAAAAGGCTAGAAAGGGCTAGATTGAGCGTCAAAAGATTTTCTGTCCTAAAAATGCTGAAATAATCATGTCGTGAAGCCGATATTTTTTAGGCTTGTCTTGAAAAAAAGGTCATCATGACCGATGAAATAGCAAAAAAGTACTTGTTAGCATGTCGAAAACTTCATATTTGCTAACTTTTTCAAGTCAGTGAAAAAGAGCTAGATTGCTCTTTTCGGGCTAAATCGTTAAAAAAGGAGTTCACCTACACCAAAAAGTGATAGATCTAGCTACAAAAGGGCTAGGGTGGCAACACTGCCTGGCATCGATTTCAACCATTGACACAGGTAGTGAGTCTAGGGACACTCGATTTACATTGTCCCTTCTCCAGTAGCGTGCACAGAGTTTATTAATATCTAGTAGTTTTATTGTTAAGGACAATAAAAAATGTTTCAAGTTGAATAATACGCGCTTATCGCCTATCGTTTTAAACCTGTACGTGACAATAAATTTGGTAAATAAAGAGCGGTCTTATATGATGGCGTTTTCGGGGATGTCGGGAAGCACATAGCGTGCCACTGCTTATTTTTTAGATGAAGCGCACTCTACTGCTTCTCTTAAAGTTCAATAAAAAACATTTTTGGATTCTAATAGTTGACAACCTGGTGGTAAATTAATAATTCTATTGTCCTTCAATACGCAGGTGATTCCTAAATGAGATGACACTTTATATAAATAAACTGACACACTCTTCAAACCGGAACACAAATCATAACTGATAGTATCAGTTTAACAGGTAAGGTTCACGGTCTCCCTTGGGTAAAAGATGTACAATGATACCAAACTGTAAGCATATCGTAACACCCAACTAATCTAATCAAGATAGAATTCGCAATTATATCTGTAACAGCTTATTAAATTAATCGACGCTTAAAACGGTTATTCCATAATGAATCGATTAAGTATCGATTAGCTGCAATGTTAATCGAGTGCGTGTGCGTGTTGAGAACAGAGGGAACACGTGGCTCTCACAGCGCTTAGGTTACAGTTGGGAAACAAAGCACGCCGTGTCGCAACGCATGTATGTACGATGGACGATTGCAACGACGAATTACTGAGGTTGTATCGGGTTTAACAGATCTAATTAAAGCAGTATCAAATGTACTTTTCCGAGGCTTTCAGACACTCGGACAGCAATCAACTACCTGGGTTCCTGACACCGTCAGTTACCGTAAATATAATAAAAAATAAAAATCACAATATGGCCGTCATGACTTCACACAAAATCTCTATATAACAGAACTGTAGTCAAAGGCAAAAAAAACAAATAAAATAAAAAATAAAGGATGTTTTAAATCAAAATAATTTTTTCTTCAATTAATATAACATCTGAAAAAATTTGGTTAACAGTACATTTTTTAATTTCAGTTATCATTTACGAGAAATTATAAGTGATCTCAGTCGCCGGAAAAAAAATATTATTTTCTGATCCGGCGTCTGGGTACGCGGTCCTAATTATATGCGGTCCAAGCGGACGAAAGCCTTCTTTACCTGTTAAAGAGGAACATTATGAACTTGTCTGTAAACTGAAAAGACATCTTTTTATTTAACCGAAAATTTTAAGCCCAACTTAAGAAAGGTATTTTGCTTTGAATCGATTAGAAAGAACGCCGTACAGCAAATTCCCTTCTTAATACTAACATAGTTAATGTTATATTTTGATCTATGCCTGATAACAATTAATAAATTTTATTTTGGCGCTAGTCTGATGCATAATAAATTACATATTTCATCAATTAATATAATGACTGCAGAAACTATTAACCGCCAAAAGACAATACTTGTAATTGATCTAATGCCCCAACCTCGACCTTTTAAACGATATATCCATCAATGGACCATAGAGATAATTGAATCGGTGAATATTCGAGACGGATTGTATCTCACAGTTTCCCGCCACTTTCACTTGACAGTCGACCTTGACAGCAGCAGCCATTTTGTTTTACGGTAATTAACGTCATTTTTGCTAGATTCATTGATTGTTTATTGGTGGAATGCCCTTGAAAGTTTACGAGATCTAATATTCCACTTGTCAACGCTGTCATGAACTAAAAATCAAAGGGTTTTATGCTTATAGTAAGTTTTATAATAAACTTAAGAAATTTGGCTACATTTTACCCGATTGCCGTAGAAGGGTTATGTTTTTCAAGCGTATGAATGTATGTAGGTTTGTATGGTCCTTGCTGCAGCCGCACTGATTGACGGATTTTTCGTTAGATTTGACTTCATCGTAAGTGTCACTAGGTATAATAAAAGGCTAAAAATTCAAAATGGCAGATTTTGGACGCCATTTTGTATGTTAGAAATAAAAATGTTTTTCTAATCCCGATCAAGTGGGGTATTGTTGAATAGGTCTCTTAAAATAATGTTTGCGTGAGAAAACAGATTTTTGATATAAAGCTCGTTTTCGAAATGCTTAAAAGGGATATTTTTTGTTAAATAAAAAAAACATAGTGCTCAGAGTTGTCTGAACTAATATCTATTAATTAACTAAAAGGTCTGAAATAAAAAATGCTAATAGCAAAAGGTAATTTGAGAAAATACATAAAATTGTAGTGTTTTCTGTAGGTTTAGGCCATTCCTTATAAATGATATCATACAAGTAGTAGTAAGCAAACTCGCTAATTTTTTTATCCTTAAAAAACAAATTTAATATACAACATTGTTACACGCCACACAAACATCAAGCCAATTACACCGGAATGTTCAATCAACATTTCTTTGAATAATGCCCCGCAACATAATAGCCACTCTTATTTAATATTCAACGCACCATAACTTGTTACATCACAACTGTAACCATAAAATATAACTAAAACTATAACCGAGCCATTATGTGTAAATTATTCCAACTTTCACTAGTATTGACCCTGCCGGACCAGGCCTTACGCACTTGTTAACCTGTTCCAACGAGTCAGTAACCTTCGCTAATTATGGGAATATTGACAGTGTCATTATCGCACGCTTTCTTCCAAGTGATCTACAATTTATTATTGTTGCCTTTGAGCATGCTTATGTTCTATTGACCAATAGATGGCGCTGTGCCGCTAGCACTCGCCTAAAACGCGGTATTATTTTTTCTGAGCTTTAATATGCAGTTATGGAGTCTAAACTAATTTAAACTAATTCTATTAAATATTGTCAAAGGTATACAGAGTTAATTAAAATTAAATACAAGCTATCAGAATGTGATCTGGATAAGATATTAGGTAACTCGAACGATTGCAATCAGTAGGTAAAGTATTTAAGAGAAATCCGGATATTAAAGATCACGTACAAAATAAAACGAATAGAAAACACAACTTAATAATAATTACATATTAATATCCTCAGTACATAATAAAAAGTTATTGTTGAACATTTAATCATAATTCTTATATCTTTACTGTAATGTTTATGCTCTGAAGTTGGTTACAACTCAACGAAATAAATTTAATTACTTTGTTTATATTGCGAAAGTTGTGAGTCTTAAAGCTTGAATGAATATGTCATGATTTATTTAATTTTATATATTTTCTCGCTAAGTCTTCCAATGTCAATAACATACAATTATATTACATGGTTGTTTGCGTCTACCTTTATTATTATTGTTTTTCCTGTTAACCCTGGCTTGCTGGAAGAAATCTCTTATAGAGATAAGCTAGCCTGTACTTCAATGTTTCTTTCTGTCTACTTGAATTATCATGCTATGTACGAATAAATAAATAAATCGTTAGTTATTATTGCTTATACAAATAAACATCATCATTGTCATACACTCGGTAGGTACACTACTGCATCCCAGTCCACTGGCGATTCTTGCCGTTAACCCATTGAACGCCGGGAATCCAGACACAATAGAAAATCTATTGTGCCTGGCGCCTTAAGGCCGTCAAAGGGTTAAAGAATTTTACGGCCGTTATCGTTCACTTCTTAGCAGGATTAAGATAGGTTGCAATAGCGTATTGTGTAGCGCATTGTGATCGCACAAATTAAACCGGTGCATGGTAGAGAACCGGTGGTAGAGTCATTAAAAATATAATAATAATAACAATTGACGATTCAAAAGTATTTGTAACATATTTATTTGAATAAAGATTTTTTCTTTCTTTCTTTCCTTTAAACAATTATCGCAATGTCCATTGGCCGGAGAAGTGACCGCAAAATCTAACTTGGACTTGGACTATTGCTTCTTAGCAGGTCACCAGGTTCTTGTTTTTATAGTTAGGGCCTTCAATACGATACTGAGGACCAATTTATTTCACATAGTAATTTATCTCTACCAGTTCACCAATAAAGGCTGAGAGCCATCTGCGCTCGCCAATTGCCCGGTGAAGCTGTAAAGGCCATCTGCTGCCAACAGCAATAGTCAGTTCGAAAAAAAGTTCACCAATGTGCTACTCGTTACGTTTACTAGGTCTTAGGAAAAACAATAACAATATATTTATTGTCTCATTACAAATTTTACAAAGAAAATTTAAACATAAAAATCATGCAAAATTAAATATAAAACAATAAGTCAAAGGTAATAGAGCTCAGTTGAGTTTGCAACGGGCCCGGGCATCGTTAGATTAGGTAATACTAACTATGCACAACAATACTAAGTAAATATAGAGCTTCGGTCGGTGGCTGTTGGGTGTTGCCTTCTGATCTGGAGGATGTAGGTTCAAACCTCGCCGCGTACCAATGCTTTCTTATTGAAATTATATGTACATTTATCCGACGCTCTTACGGTGATCCTTCACATCGTGAGGAAACCGGCGCACACCTACGAAATAATTCAAAGGTTGAGCGTGAATTCAGCCAATCCACACTGGGCCCTTAAAGCGACTAAAGCCTATATGTAGGCTATTATAGGCTCGTGCCCTCGGTGGTGACGTATGATGAATACTAAATATAAACATTCAATAATAAAAACAAAAGAATACCTCAGTGACATGTTATTCCCCCATACATCCATTGTCTTAAGAGTGAGTGCGGATCTTGCGCAACTGACGCAAAGTTATTACGAATTTGTGAAAAATTAGGTGAAAGCACCTTTGTTTACCTCGAGACGCGAAAATGTGAAATCATTGCGTACTTTCTGATGATTTGCAAGTCTCGACTTATGTTACGCGTGTTATATTATACTTATGTTGTAATGCGAACGAATAAAATATAGTATTACACTTATTTATGAATAGCAGGTATGTCAAATAACATAATCTTAATAATACTTAGTTTATTAAAAGTATGTACTTAAGCGAAAAGTCCAAGTTCCGTTTCTCAAAGTTTCGCTTCATTTTGCAGCTTTTGAACTTGACACTGTGTTGCACAGACCACTAAAAAAATAGCATCAAATAAATTTATCTAAAAAATTGCAATAATGCTAACTAACATCCCACCTGGTGGTTGGTGTCGGCTGTCGCATTTAGTCGTAAGCTAAATAAACTAAGATAAGCGTGTTGCTAAATAAACCCTTCAACTTCAAAACTTCTTCATAACAGCCATTACAATGATGTTAGATCTCGGTGATTAATTTCATCGTGAAAGTGGTATCTGATTAATGTATAACATAATATGTTTTGTCAACTGCCGGAATTCGAGCGTCAACAAGTGTTTTTCATCTTTAACACTAATTCCGCTAATTTTAAAATACGCATATTATAAATTCATTGAGAATCAAAACTTATACGATTATAAGCCGTTATCTCAACTACTATGGTCAAACGAACGTCAAATAACTTAGTAGTAGTGGTAGAATACCAATTGAGAATTTCCAACAACAATTAGTCGCTGACATGTCATTGAAAAACGATAATGATAATATTTAAATAGTAGGTTACCAAACATACAAAAATGAACTAGAGAGACACAATAAAGAAAGAATTGCCGCATTTTTTAACAATCGGAACCGGGCCCAGGTACTTGTAAATTGCATTAGTCTGTCACCGATGCATCGGCCATCGGAACCTGGTATACGTGACATAATTGTGGCGTGACTGCCAGCGATTAGTGCACGCCCCCGCCACTTCCGCGTCCGCTCACGCGATTATCCCGAGTGGATTGTGCAACTGCATATCTGGGAGTGCATACAGTTCGATACCTTGTGTACATATAATGGAAACTTTAAGAGGACATGTTCTAAAGTTCCATGTGTAATGATGCTTTACCATTGATTTTTTTTTTATCCTTTATAGGCAGACATTTGACCGCCATCTCACCTGATGGTAAGTGATGATGCGGCCGAAGAATGATCCATCTTGTCTGCCTAGAAACAGCCTATTCACTCTTGCCATCTTTGAAAGAGCACTTATTAAATAGCTCAATGAAAGAAACTTGTACAAAGTTGGTGGCTTTTTTCAAGTGATCTGACATCCTTATTTTTGTTATTATAATACTAAGAACTTTGTCATTAGCGTAATAAGTTCCCCTCTTGAACATATCGCAGTCCACTTCTGGACATAGGTCTCCCCCCTTTTGTGCCAGATATCCTGGCCCTCCGCTTTTTTCATCCAGCCTCCACTAGTAACCATTCGTTGACCCATCGGGCCGGAGGCCGACCTACGCTACGCTTGCCAAGACGCGGTCTCCACGACATACGTGACCAGCCCACTACCACTTCAACTAATAAGTACTCAAATACCTCAAATACATAAATCAGATCGTCACAAAAGTGAGGTAAATTTGATTTACCCTGCCAAGCCCGCACGCAAACCCCGATTTACTTATAATTTCAACTATTTTACACTAAATCAGGTTACATACTGGATAGTAAAAGGCAATACTACTATGTAAATTTAGTGTATATGTAAACATATGCTTTGCTGTGTAAGCCGCAGATAGTTCAGACAGTCGACAATGTTTAGAAAGGAGCTATCAAGGTCGAGCCCTGTCCACGGTCCAGATACAGCACGCATATTGTTAAAACGGAATGTGCGTGAAGGTTTACGACAACAGTGTCTAAGAAATTACAAATTTAAAACAGCTTAGAAATTTACTTGAAATCATCATCATCCTTAAACGTCCTGCAGTGGGACGTTAAAGGCCATTGCCAAACTGTGGTATAGCCATAAATAAAAAAATAAAAAATATTAACAGACATTCACACAGAGCGATCTAGCCCCATATTAAGCGCGGAACATGTAATTAGGGTACTAAACAACTGGCAAACATACTCATACACTTTTTTGTAAATAAATACATATTATACATAGAAATAACCAGACCATTGCAAACTGGCAGGTTCATGCACACAAATGCATGTACTGCCCGGCGATCGAACCCGGAACCCTTGGTGTAGTAGCAGCTAAACTTTGACTTTTATAAACTTCCCGACCATTACACCACATGGGTCGTCAAGTTTATTTAAGTTAAAGTTTAGCTATGGAAGGTTTTAGCCGTATCCCACCACGCGGGCCCATTGCGGATTAAAATATGAAAGACTTTTTTTTTGTTGGCCACAAATATTTTATTGATTGGATTGGATTGATGGTTACTAACGACTATCCTAAGACCGGTAATTTCTTAGGTCTCCAGATAAGCATGTGCTAATTCACTGAAAATAGCTATATTACGTACATGCATTAATTGAAAACTGTATCGCAAAAACCTAATAAACAAAACCATGTAAATCTATTTCCTTGCGTCACAAATCGCGTCTTGTTCCATTCTAATCAATCAAGTGTCAACACTTGCTTGCACTAAACTGCAATGTATACTTTTTATTGTAATTAGATATAAATGTTTTGTGTATCTCTTACGCTACCGGACCACCTACCGGCAGTAACAAGCTACCTGTAATTATCGGCTTATTAACGTTTCGAGGCTTGAAAGAGTTGTGTGCAGTAAAAATATATTTCACTCATGTTATGTCTGTTTGACGTACCTACATGATATATTTTCACTGAAATATTCAATAATCGCGGTGTTACCTAAACACCCAGTTTTTTATGCAATGATAAAGTTATCGAGTTACCTGATATCCGACAAGAAAACGAATAAGCACGATTATAGAGTTTTGGTTAACTGAAATATTTTTGCATTTTTATGTTTTGTTTATATTGGTATCTAAGTATCTAACAAGGGCATTCAATCCTTATAGTAGATTGATTATTTTATTTATAGCTTTCTTTTGCATAATTTATTTTGTTAATTTTTTGTGTAATAGACCTTAACCCACAGATTTCCCAATACAGGAGATGGGGCAAGCCGCGTTTAAAGTGCGACAACTGTAAGCTCAACGAGCATACACTGGCTACCAGTTTACGCTCTGTGGGACGAGTCAAGACGCACGAATATTAAAGAAATTACCGTTTTTTTTCCAAAATGCCATCCTGTGCAATTGTAACATGCCATCATCGCAATGAATCAGTAAATTTACCAAGAAATATAATAACTTTTCACAGGTAAGAGCCGAAAAGAAATTGCGACACTGGGACTGCCTATAAACATGGCGGCTTGTCCAGTCTAATGTATATTCTGATGTCTGTGCCTTAACCCTTTGACTCGTTGACCGCCAATAATCCAGACACAATGGAAGAATTTAAGGCGTCTCTGGTGGTCAAAGTGTTAAAGAGTAATAACAAAAGATGTGGCTGGAGGAATGAATACAAAGAGCTCACGAAGACCATAAACAAACTCCCCCTCAGGTCGTCACACCGGGTAACCACAGACAAGCAAAAACACAGCCGCGTAATCCGTCAGAAGTTTAAAGTTTAACCGCAGTAAACAGGTTTCAAATACCACCGGAAAACGGCCGAAAGGTCTCCATGACTAGGTTACCAAAGATCGCGCTGTGACTAACATCAGAAATCCGCACACCTATTATGAAAAACAATTTAATTTTTAAAAGTTGAATGCTAATTTTAAATGTTATAAACAATTGTCAATTGTTAATTTGGCAAATGTTTTAACAACATATGTCAAATTAACAATTGACAAACGTCATCAACATCAACCTTTGCTCAATGCAAGGCACAGGCCTACCCACGCAGCATAGCTATGGGGAGATTGGGCCGTAACCGCAAGCAAGTATAATGTGGACTGCTGAGTACAGACCATTTGAAAATCAATTTATACATATAAAATGAACATCGAAAAAACATATATACACATATAATATTATTATTATTATTTTGATTGTGCTTTATTTTCTCAGTATTTTGAAATACTGGAGTAATGACATACACGGGCCTAAGCCAAGTGCATGTCATCAGGCAATAAAATCCCGAAACTAGCCAGTTAATGTTAGCCATCATTTTGTAAAAACTTTCTCACCAATCTACACGTATTTAAAATAGCAGCTTTCTGTATTATAATTATTATTATTATTAAATAAATTCCACTTAGTTCCCTCGTGTTTGTTATCGAGAATATGCAAACGTCCCGTTTTCAACCAAATACACTATCATTAAGACATCTTAGTAATAACCCAAGTACCATTTTAATCTTCAGCATACGTAAATGTTCTTAATGTCGGATAACAACGCGGAAGAGCGCACCGCATTCGACTGCTACATAATTTGTCGGTAATTTATTTACCATAAAATTCACCCGCTTGCCGTAAACTTTGATAAATATGGTAAAGCTATCATATCCGCCATTGTGTTTCTGTTGCCACATATTTAAGGTTAAGTGTGGTACAAAGATGATCAATAATAATAATAATATAAATGTATTTCTTAACAATGTTTTATTAAATTTTGAATTATACCTAGAGATGAACGAAATTAAATAACGAAAATCATATATATTTGAACTAAGATGTAATTAAAAAATAAGGTAATGAAGAAACTCGATCAAATTCTTGTTTTGTTTGCAAACCTATTTAGGCACAGTAAGTAAATTATTAGGTTTTTATTAAAAAGGCAGGTTACTTCGGTAACGTTTACTTTTGAGGTTTTATGTTCATCATCAGCTCATTAAACGTCCCCACCGAGCACGAGCCTACCCGTATAGGATGTGATTAGGCCTTGGTCGTCCACGCGGGCCCAGTGCGGATTGGACGACTTCAGACACAACCTTCGAATCTCTTCGTAGGCGTGCATGAAGGTTTCCTCACGATGTTTTCCTTCAACCTAAGAGCGTCGGATAACGTACATATTTTCGAAAATTCGAAAACACATTGGTACGTGTCGGGATTTGAACCTCAGCCCTCCTGGTAGGAAGGCGACAGTCCACACCACTGAGCCACCGACGCTCTTATGTGTATGAGGTTTTATGTTACTGAAAATTAATTTATAACGTGATATAATATGATTATATCTAGTTTACAACATGTTAGCACTTCACCTCATGTAAACACTGATTAAGATATCGATTATGTTCATATTTACGGTTTGTTAATGGAACGAACGAAGTGCTAACAGAACGACAAAATAATATACGCAATATATATAAGTATATATATAAATTTATATACTTTGGCAAAGATATATCTATTTTCTATATCACGCGTAATCTTGTAAAAATATTTTGAGGAAATTTCGCACATAGGTGAACTAGATATTAGGGAAAAGCCTTTCGAGGCTTATTTTTAGAAATCTTGTAACCAAGTGGTCATGAAATTATTTGTGGGGAACATAAAAATAATAAGGTGCTTATATAATGAGTAAGAAATAAATAAGAACTAATATATTAGTAAGAATTATTTCGGTGAATACTGTTCAAAGTAATAATTCCACTCTGCCAAAAAGATAAACAAGGTGGAGCAAATAAATAACTATGGTATTGTTTTAATACTTTGTTGAAATAATGTGAAAAACTTACTTTTTGATGAAAAACTTTCAACCTACACTCTCTATCTCTTTGACCTATCATAGGGCAAAGAGACAATGACATTGCTGGATATAGGTCTCCCACATTTGACGTCAAATATCCCGGTCCTACACTTTTTTATCCAGCGTCTACAGTGACTTTGTATGACAAACTTTTCAATTCGATAACCTTAGAATACTATCGAAACTGAAGATCATTATAAGATATGGCTAGTACTCTTAGTAGAGACGAATGTAGAGCTTTTTACAAGTTATGTGGGATGCCTTTTGTATAAATTCAATAGAACTTTCAAAACATTATTCAAATGCAAATACGGACACTTGAATGCTAAAGTAGACTGCTCATTTATTTCACTGTAGACTACATAAATCTTGCTTACCTTATATCATATTTAAAATACTGAACCGAAGAATGCATTTTGTTATCTCTCTGCAATGTATTTTTTATATAGTAATCAGGATACTTACCTGTAAAATAAAAAAGTAAACTTTAGAACTCATGTGGATGTATTATGAAATTTATGATTATGTCAGCACAGATAAAAAGTATATTTTCCTAATATTTAAGAAAATGTTTGGATGAGTGTGAAATTAAAATTTAGGGTTAAAGGTAAACTGACATACAATCCTATGTTAAAAATAAAGCTTAGAAGCACTATTGAATCATAGTTTGTGGTAGTCGAGTAACAGTTGAGTTAACAATTACAGTAGTAAAACACCATAGACGACAAATATTTTATCATCATCATCAGCTCATTAAACGTCCACACCGAGGGACACGAGCCTACCCGTTAATAGTGTATAGGCCTAAGTCGTCCCACGCGGGCTCAGTGTGGATTGGTCGACTTCACGTAAAACCTTTAAATCTCGCAGGCGTGCACAGGTTTCCTTACGATGTTTTCCTTCACTGTAAGAGCGTCGGATAAACGTACGTTATAATTTTGAAAATTCGAAATCACATTGCTACGTGGCGGGATTTGAACATGCGCCGTCCCGGTAGGAAGGCGACAGTCCATACCATTGAGCCAACGACGCTTATACAACAAATATTTACAAATAAATATTTAAAAAGACGCACTATATTTTTTTTTATACTTAACTATGATAAATCATGAATATTTTTATGTGAGCAAAATTTAGTCATGTTTTAACAAAACATTTAATAAATGGTATCAATGGTCACTTAGATTGTAAATATTCCATTTTTTTTAAGTTACTCCAGAAGCTCAACTTCATTAATCAAAAAAATTCGCGCACAAGCCTGGGACCATGAGCCAAAAGATTAATGTAGTGCGACGTACACCGACCTAATCAATGCAACATTGTTCCAAGATCCTTGAGTCGGCCATATTCGGATTAACCAATATAATAATTGACGATACAAGACAACGAGTAATCTAGTAGTCGTAACAGTAAGCACACTTTGCGAGCCAATTTCACAAGTCGGCCTTCCTCTCGCCCCATTCAAGCTCAGTGAAATTCGCCGTGTGAAACAACACCACAATGCAAATAAGCCAAACATCTCCGATACAAAGGTAAGGTCAGGCATGCATGTTATGAAACCTGTGGTTACTCGGAATATGGTGACGGATAAGGATCAGCGCGAGATGGTTCCCGGTGTTGAAACGTTGATAAAGACAAATATTTGAGTCCATTTTTCGTAGACTAATAATACGTTTTAGAAAGCATCGCAATTATTTCTCCAAAATATAATATAGCCTATGACATATGATTGTATGCTTTTCCAATGGTATAAAATATTCTCAAATTGGTAGTCAAAGCCTATTCAATACAAACAAGGAAACAAATCCTTCCTCATTATTATATTACTGTAAATTGTATCTTATCTAAATCTCTGGTATAGTTGCTAATCAATGCATTACAACTATAATAATAATGAAAAAATATTACATTATTGTAATCAATTTGTATTAAACTTGAAATAAACATTTCTGGATACTAATGAAAGCCATTCATGTCTCAATTTATCTACAAGTATTTTTTTTTTTTGTTATACACAGTCGCCACATTATATAGATTATCTCAAATGACTCAAAATTGCCATTTAAAAAGAATACAAGATTACCGCCTATGATATTCCAGCAGGTTACATAAATATGTTTAGCGTCGGCTCGTCATGTAATGTGTTTAACATGTACATATACGTCAAGTTGAAAACATACGATAATTGGGCTTTTACAGTGACAGCAAAGGTATACTATTAGTGCTAATTGGTGAAATATTGTCACAAAATATGACATTTAAGTTTTTAACAAAAACAGGCATATATCCTTATAGACTACACGCAATAAGTTCTACGTGAAATCAATAGAGACATTTTGCGTATTGAACAAGAAAAGTACAGACGAAGTCTCGATGACAACAAAAGTGGGTCGAAATTCGGCCATTTTTTAATGGAAAATTTAATAATTTCTGAGAAGGCTCGCATCTGTCAACGACGCCAAAAAAACTAAAATGAACATGGGTTGAAAGGGAAATAAAACAGGAATTACTTTTCGTAGTTATCAATTTTATTCTTGTTTAAAACATAACAATTACTTCTTTTTCTTTCTAGTTTTGTGGCGTGTTTCCCACGATTCCACCATTCAATTATTATATATTAAAATATATATAAATAATTATCGGCCATCCATCCGACGACTGACCATTCTTAAATTTGCTTGACTATAATTTTGAAATTCGAAAAGACATTTGTACGCTGCGGGATTTGTACATGCACCCTCCAGGTGGGAAGACAACAGTCCACACCAATGAGCCACCGACGCTCTATCGAGCCCTCAATGGACTCATTTGCTATTTTAGCAAATTTTTATTTTCTTCCTTAGTTATTTAGAGTTTAAGGGTACAGCTTACATGATAATTATCACTTAAAACTGCATTATTAACTGACGAAACCACAACATTTACAACAAGTAATCAAAGGAATCGGTGTCTATTTAACTTATCGGCAAGCGGAATGGAATCGACGGCTCACGTAATCCAACAGTGGACAGCGTTTGGTGCGCAATGTGTTACGCAATAAGGAACCAGTCTCGACCGGTCCTAAGGGCATTATGCAGAATGCACAAACGCCATTTTAATCGGCTAACGAAGGTCAAGAGATTACAGTTGACTTTAAGATAATATATAAAGGTCATGAAATGGTTGTGATTCATATATAAAAAAGATATAATTGATAGGTAATTGATAGATATGGTGGCACGAAATTAAGGCGTTAGCTCCTCCACCATAAACTACCAGAGCGAAATAATTGGGCTTTTTATGTATAGAAAGCTAAAATTAAACAGTATTAATAAACAGTATTTTCTCGAAGCTCAGACTAATTGCGCTTGACATTTAAAATCTGAAAAATTACCAGTTATATTTTAATTATATTAATGTACTCTAACTTGTTACATGACTTGGAATTGTACAATAAATAATTTTCAATTCAATTCTATTCTATTCTTCATATTTTTATATTGATCGGTGCATCCTGGAGTTTCTAAAGAAAATTAAATACCATCATTACCAAATAGTAAAGTCAAACTAAAAAAAATAATACAATTCAAAAGTAAAATCTGTAGAAGATTTATTTGAATAAAAAATTTTTTTGAATTGATTTAATAAAGCATTTTTTATGTTCTACACAAATAAGAAAAAGTATTTTTTAAAGATTATTTATGTGGCAATAATATTGTGTACACATATTACATACACGTTTGTGTGTTGCATTTAATTGAAGTCACAATGAAGTTAGGCAACAATGAACCAGCCTGAACTTGTTTAAGGGAAGTAAGTAGAATGCAGCAATGCAATGGCAACACAATTTTAATTATCAAGCTAGGTTACGTTGGCGAAGGTCGAAGTTAGTTGCATTTTATGCAATTCGCTTATTTTGCTTTCTCATAGAAAATAAGAATACTAAACTTCGGAGTAAATTTGCTCATATAAATATATACAAATATTTTATATTGATATGTTTGTAAACCTACTATACTATTTTGTTTACTTTTTACTTTAATTTTTTTTGCGGCAATTGAGTGAATATTTTATACTGTATGGTTTATTAAAACTAAATATTTCATTTGAAGTATTCAAACATGGTAAAAATCATGTTATATTTCTTAACTTATATTACCTACTACCTATGTATATTTGTTAACTATGTATATCTGAAGTGTATTATCAACACATCAGGCAGAAAGGCCACTAGGCACAAATTATTACCTATTACACTGCGATACTATTTTTCACAACTTATCGATAAGGTTAAGAGCTACTTAACTTTATTATCGTAATTTAAATTCACTTACTATAGAATATACAGATTTAATTAAACTCGCGTTGCCAACACTATAAAGCCGCTTCATTCACATTTGGCTCCATCATTGATTACATAGACCTATTAAGATCAGAGTAATAGTGAATATAAAAAAAACAATTAGAGCACAACACTGGCCATTATGAAAAAATGCGTCATTCTCATTAGGGTCATTGTTTGAAAAAAAAAAAATCTTTTTAAAAAACGAACACCTTTATATTACACAGATAATAAAGCGATACAACTAAAGTTATGATTAAAAGAGTTGTACTATTACGACATAGTAATTTTAAGAGAAAGTTTATACGAGAATCGTAGAAGGAAATGGTAATGCGGGCAGGCCCGTAATGGACCGCGCTCGGCCTAATATCTACACTTATCTGTTGGATAACGAGACAAAAGATATTACCGTCAACACCGACAAACTGATATATATGTTTTGCAATCAACTGCATAAACTTTTTCTGCTCTATTATCTATACCTAGCTCTACCCGCAAAGCCCTTAGTCAATATTTGAGTCCCGATCGAGGATACCCAGGCTTGGTAAAGACAATACAATAAGAGAGGAGAGAGGTGCAAAAGCCAACGGCAGCAAACAGCAATACTGCCCTCCTTACAAAGAGTACAATAAGTTGGGTTTTTGGGAAAATTAACTTTAAACCTTTTCAAAATCCATTTGTACATTACGACTAACAATAAAAAATACAAAGGTCTTAAGTCAATTTACCAAAAAACATGACTTATTACACTCTTCGTAAGGAGAGCAGAATAGTCCTATTGAAAAAAAAAAAGCGACACATCTAAGTTGTTGGGGAAAATCCAAGTGTGCAGCTCGATGAAGACCTTATAATATACGACAATGTATCCGGGACCAAAGGCCTAAGAACACTTCCGAGGCCCTTAGGCTCGTTGCTTAACTTTTTCAGGCTGAGAGCTATCTGCGCTCGCCACTTTCGATAAAGCTGTAAAGACCTCAACAACAGGGAAAAAATAAACTTAATATTCACTGAAATTCACATTGCGCCATCTAGCCATATAGACATATTCATGCACAAAAATGTTTGTACTGCCCGGGTATCGAACCCGTAGTAGCCAACGTCTCCAATACACCAAATAAGTCGTCCACACATACCACAACAACATTGCAAAGTAATTTGTACATCTAGTAGTGAGACAATGTAAGGGTATGTTATGTAGGTGTCACGTGGGATCACACAGAAATGTCGCCGTGACATAGACGTCCGAAAGAAATTAACATGACAGTCGGTCACCTCGACCTAGTTCGTACTGGTATGCCGCAGGGCAAACGAGCTAATGAAATGTCTAATTAGATGTATAGGCTGAAGTCATAGTATCTTTTTGGTTTACTCTTCTTTCTGTACGACAAACAAACGACTCAGTATCGAGTATATTTCATGAAAACTGTAAAAGATTTCTAATTCACAAGAGGCAAGACAAAAAGGAAATAGTAAATGTAATTTACTTTTTAAGGATCTTAGGGGCTATGTATGTGTATCTTAGGATATCTCTCTCTCTCCTTCAACCTATTGCAGTCCACTGCTGGACATAGGTCCCCCCCGTTTTATGCCAGACATCCCGGTCCTCCGCTTTTCTTATTCAGCTTTCACCAGCGACCTTTCGCAAGTCGTCGATTCATCGGGCCGGAGGGCGTTCTACGCTACGCTTGCCAAGACATAGGATATCTCTATTTAATAATAATTCATTATATTGAAGCTGATATCCTATGATAAGATCCATGTATCAGTTAATCGGAAATTCAATTCTATTACACAAAGGCAACGGTGTCCAATAATTCTATCGGCAAGATATAATTATGTACTCGTACAACGAAAACAGTAGTACAAATGTTCAATTCGCGCATACATTTTACAGTTTCACAGTGAGTGAGATTTTGCATTCAATTGAAATCGATTGTCCGGCACAATCGCGAATCGATCAATTTGTCGGCGTTCGATATATATCAATTAATTAAAAGTGTTTTATTAGAAAGTATGTCCGATTGTGTACGAGATAGAGAACCATTTTGATTTCGCTTTTTACATTCCTGCTAAATTGATTTTGACGTCTTGTGGAGATCAATCAAAAGCACGGTTATTATTAAGATGAAAATGTTTATGTGAAACTCAGAAAAATATACTTCATGATATAATGGATAAAAAATATACTTCATGATATAATGGATAAAAAATATACTTCATGATATAATGGATAAAAAATATACTTCATGATATAATGGATAAAAAAATAGAAAATAGTTTTGCTGTTTAATTTAATTTGAATTGAAATTAAAAATTTCATTTCTTTCATTGCATTTTAAATTCATGTGTGTTCAAATTTTTCGACCCATCGATACGCACTGCAATGGCGCGGCAGGCTACAATCCGAAGCTTTAATGTAAAAATTATTAGTAAAGGACTTTATCTAGATACAAGTATAGACTGTGTATGCCAGTTATAATAAAGCAAATTCAATTCTAAGCAAATGCAAATAGAACCTCCAGTTTTGGAAGGAAACAATAGCTTAGAATTCGTACTCTTATCCTCGGCGAACATATAATTTTGAACGCATTTTATCAGCATTATTATCGTGAATTTTCTCAGGGTACCTGACAGCAAGGCTTTGATAAGATAAGTCAATCTTTTTACGCCCACTTTGTCGGTACGATCGGCCTTGCAAACGCATTGAATGCCGCTATTATGCATTATTGCATACAAAAAGGTTTTAAGCCTTCCTTGTTAGGTATTACGTATGTCTTTACCATTTTTTAACACCTTGTATATCATACAGTAGGTAAATATTATGTATTACCTATGCGCATACTCGCGTATGTAATTTATAAATTATAATGTATCACAGTGAAAGGTTTTTATTAGTAACCATGATGAATGAGCGTCGTTGGCTCAATGGTGTGAACTGTTGTCCTCCTACCGGGAGGGCTGAGGTTCAAATCCTGCCACGTACCAATGTGTTTTCGAATATTCCAAATTATTTGTACGTTATTCGACGCTCTAATGGTGAAGGAAAACATTGTGACCGAAAAATGTTATCGCTTATCCTATCTTACCATAGTAATCAGTGACATACCCATTGGGCCCGCTAGGTGGGTTATGACCCAAATTCTCCATAGACATGCTGCAAGCGTCGGCCTTTGTCCTGTGGGACATTATGGATGAAATGCTTGTAGTATGGCAAGCTACACTAAAACTAAGAAGAGCTTTTATATTCTCACTTATTTTTACCAAGTTATTTTATTTTTGCCATACTTTTTCTGTTATTGCTGGAATTGACCTCTATATACATCGGTACGTTTTAGGATTCAAACAATTGTCCCATCAAAAACCCAAATTACTTTATTATAAGTACTAATATACGCTACTACCACAGACATCCGAATATACAATTAGACTGGACAAGCCGCCATGTTTAAAGGCAGTCCCAGTGTCGCAATTTCTTTTCGGTTCTTACCTGTGAAAAGTTATTATATTTCTTGGTAAATTTACTGATTCATTGCGATGATGGCATGTTACAATTGCACAGGGTGGCATTTTGGAAAAAAACGGTAATTTCTTCTAATATTCGTGCGTCTTTACTCGTCTCACAGAGCGTAAACTGGCAGCCAGTGTATGCTCGTTGAGCTTACATTTGTCGCACTTAAAAACGCGGCTTGCCCCATCTCCTGTATTGGGAAATCTGTGGCTACTACTAATTGTCTTATACAATTTAATTTTATATAGAACACTATATTTTTATATCACGCGCAACTATCATAATATGCATCAACCAGTTAACAAATACTATCAGTCACACGACTACGAACACTTTCATACTCTCGCAAGCCGGGGTTTCTCCGGTTTTCACACGGTTTTACTTCCTACATTGTACCGTATGGAAAAAGAATCTACGTAACTTTATCAGTAATTAACAATAGTTTATTTACAATGAGGTATGGATTTTACATTTTAGTTCCTGCTCTAGTTCTGTGGCCTTAAATTACCAATTAGTTCAGACAAACAATTTACTTTCTGTGAATCGTTGCGTGTACGAATATGGTTACTAATATTATAGATCTGGTCTGTAAAGAAATAAAATTATTATTATGTGATCAATTCATGGGCCAAATAGTGGCCCGGTCCTTTGGAAGGCATGTGTGGGGCCGAAGCCAACAGCACAGAGGCCCTTTTTCGAATTTTCAATCCTTGTATGTGTTATTATTATTATTAAAATCTATAAACATTAGTTTTGTCAATTCTCAAATGTTACCTGGAATCCCACTATTTATCAATAGAAAGAAATGTTTCAGTAACGTGACCACACAAGTCATTAAGTCAAACAAATCATTTCAATTAAGTAACGAAAGTAATTAGTGATGGCGTGGGAACTTAAACGGATAGTAACAAGTGCGCTCTGAGATTACGTTCAACTTCTACGTAGCATGTTCTTAAGTTGTCTCTCACAATAGCTTCTGTCTAGTTGAGTTTGTGACCATGAAAAGCTTGGGGCTTTAGGGTTTTCCATTGGCCACCTATTGCATGACCTTATTTTTTGTCATCAGTTCATACATGTCTTCACTGAGGTACACGGTCCTACCCGTATAGTATGATTAGGTCTAAGCCACGCGAACCCAGAGCGGATTGGCCGACTTCACGTACACCTCTTGAATGTCTTCGTAGGTGCGCTGGTTTCCTCACGCTGTTTTCCTTCACCGTAAGAGCATCGAATTAAATACAATCGTACATACAATTTCGAAATTTCTCTGACATTGGTACGTGGCGAGATTTGAACCTGCACCCTAATCGGAAGACAATAGTCACCAATGAGCCACCAACGTTCTAAGATATACATATAAGAACTAAAGTCACCGATATAGTCCCATTCGATCCAAGATGAAGTGCCAATTGGCAGAACATAAAGGTTGTCCAAAAAACTGATGGACAAAATAATTTTAAAACACATCACGTACCGGCAAGCTCAGTGTTGCACGTTGGAGCGCATGCTCCAAAAAATGCTTTTATAAAGGATGCAGCTGGATTTTGGATGCAGATACTATATTCAGCAGCTCACCAAAATATAATATTCGTGAATAAGAATTTCTTTCAGCCTTATTTTTATATCAAACATAACCTTGACCGCATAATTTCACACAGCCGTAATAAATTGTAATCGTCCTTGTGGCCTAGTATTCCTAATGGTTTATGAAAATTCGTCGATTCCACATTTATACCTATATCGAAAGATGTTGTCGCAATTTCCGGCCTTTTATGTATGTTTTAAACCTTGCTAGATATATTAATTGACATTTAATGCATAATAAAAGTCATTATTGCATAATATAAGCCACTTGTTTTTATTGTGGGAACATAGCGTTTTATATTTTGTATTACATTTTCCTTCCTAATCGTCGCGTATGATGTGAACAAAGAAAAAGGTAGCTCTATTACTTAACTAAAAATATGGAAATTAGACCTTCTGTTAAAAGTATAGAAATTTGATTATTTCATAAGCATACCATAGCATATTTAAAATTAAGTTCCCAGTCTTAAGTCAAGATATCTCGACTTACTTAATATCTATGTTTTTTTATTATATATAAACTGATAAAAACTTGTAAGTATTGCAATATTACTTTCAGCGTAATTTTCATTATTTTTAGTAAAGAGAGTTTGTGAAAGAACCTCTTTACATAAATGAAGAAGACGACTAATAAAGGAACTGTTTTCTGAGTATACGGCTAGATTTGAATAGTTACTCGTAGCATTGTATGATAATAAAAAAATATTCTTGTTCTAGATAGGCTTTTTTGCCGATGACCTTTAATAGTCGCTGATGGCCTTCATAGATCTGAACACTTTAAGTAACTTAAAAGCCTTAAAAACGAACTACATTACTTATACCTGTCACCACTTATATATTATACTCTAAAATTAAACAGTCAACATTACGCCTTGCAAAAAAGCGCTAAAAATTGTGTCACGATACATTGTATCTTTTATTGAGGCTACGCAACAGATTCAATGATTACGCTTACAATACAGGCAATGTAACCGACACAATCCTATCGAACTATCAGTAATACAAAAATGTATACGGCCCAGTTAATTGTTGCATAAAATCTTTAGGTACGTGAAAATGTTCAATACTGTTACGTGAAACTTATTTAGAGACTAGTTTTACAGGAATCTAAGGCAATGTGCATTTCGAAAGTAACGTTTACAGCACCAAAAAATCGCTTTAACCCATCGTAGCAAACTGCGTCATTTTGCGCCAGATATCCCGGTACACCAATTTCCTCACCCAGCCTTTTCCAGCGAACTTTCACAAGTCATTGATCCATTGCATCTTAGGACGTCTTACGCTTGCTGAAATACGGTCTTCGCTTCACAATGTGAATCCTTCATCGGTTCTTGGTCCGGACATGCGTGACAGACCGACTGCTACATCGTCATGAATAATTTGTAACTTTTTTAAGCACAGGTACTTTAACTCTGTGGCAATCACTCACATTTTTAATTTATAAAGTGGCAATTCAATAAGCTAACTAGGGACTTGGTCTCATTTATAAAAAATACCGTAAATTTACACTACTTGGCATATAGTCTGAAAAACTCATAGAAGTTTATATGCATTCAAATGTCCAACGATACCTGTAATTACCAACATAGCCTATAATCAACCACAATAATGAAAAATACAAGTATTGTTACATGGCATGATACCATGATAAAAAGTCTCGAAGACATTGATTGTTTTTTTCCGTAAAATATCCTCAGCCATACTCATAACTAAGCATAACTACACAAGTTACATGGAGGTATAAGAATTGAACAATAGATTAAAAAACGTACATCCAACTACAATATATGTAGAATTTTGTTAAAGTAAGGGTCGGTAGAGTTAGGCCGTGTAGATGCAGACGCTGGGCTCTATATGAGATCTGATATCTTTTTCAAACTCAAACTCAAACTCAAAAATGTTTTATTCAAATAAATCATTACATGACACTTTTGAATCGTCAAGAAGTTATTTTTAATGAATCTACCACCGGTTCGGGAGGTTGTTATCTACCGAGAAGATACCGGCAAGAAACTCGTGTAGTTACTCTTTTCAAAAAATGGGGTTTACAATGTTCTCATTTCGAGTCAAAATTTATATATTTTTTTTTACAGCGCAAACAGTCTTTTTAATGGTCATCTTAGCAATATTTACATAAAATGTTTTTGGTGGGATCCCTATTATTGAAATACGTTCATATCAGTAATACCACGCACGGAGATTGCACGCGGGATCTTTGGTGTAATTTGAATTTTTGTGAAAACCATAATGACATAAAAGGTACCAGACGTTCGCCTAACAGATATTCGTAAAATTGTACTACAATAACATTTTAACATACATATAATAAAATATCTTTTACCATATATAAAATCATAAAACACCATAAATACTCGTATTTTTCTTATGTTTAGGGAGCATACGAGCAAGAAACCAAAAGTGTCACCGGTGTGTTGCTAGTATTTAATCGAGGCACGTAAGTTCAAATAATTTACAGTACTACTTATTGACATAAATTCATAGATATTAGACTACAACTAGCAAGACATTCATTACTTCGCGCTATAAATGCACCTTCAGAACAAAGACTCCCAAATAAGGTATGATTATGTTCGTACGCATCTTCAGCTCAGACAATACCAAAAGTTGCAATCACACAGGACCGTTTATTTGATTTGTTTTTGATAAAGTCGAACAATACATTGCGCGGCCATTTTGTGCTTGTGGATTTTTGAGATGCGTCCGACCTCGACGCTCTAATAACAGGTTTGGCGTTGCAACGGTGATGCAGGCGTTAGCTCGACCTGGATCCCACGAGAATCATACGCCTAATTAATTACTAGTAAAAAATATACTTATTCAGGTAAATCAAACTCTTGATGTAAATGCATAGAAAACTAATGATATAGGTTGCCATAAGAATGATAACATTTTTACATGATAAAAATTGCCGACTGTATTTGTTAACACCTTTTTTCATAATCATAAGTTTATTGCCTAATCAAAAATGCACACCACGTTATCGTTTTCATTATCACCGAAAATTATTTTGATCTGAATTAAATTATCTATCGTTGGAATAAGGTCCGCCTGGATTAAAATTACACAGAATATTTCAATAAAGCCTAATTTGATAATCTCTAGGAGGCTTTACTCGCAAAAAGAGGGCGCAACCTGCATGAATGATGATGCTATATTGCAGCAAACAAAAATTACATAGAATTATGATGGAAGAGGTGGCTGCGTTAAGTCCGCAGAAAATATCTTTTTATACCTGATTACTTTTGTAATTAATTGTTTGTAATAAAAAGACTTATCTAAATATTACGTGCTGTTTAGTAGAAAGAACCAAAATCAAAAGTTTATATTTCAGGCTTACATAATATCATTTATAGAATTCCCAAAAAATAACCATTAGACACTACACGTCACTTCTACACACCCATATTACCCTTACCAAGCCCACGCCTGCAATCCGTTAACATTACTCTCTTAATCTTATCTATAATCTGATCGCATTTCCCAAAAAGCCGTGGGTCACGCGTGCGGAGGAGACAAGGGCCTGGCGCAACTGACCTCGTTCCCACTAGAGGACGCGGAAGTCGCCAGTGACGTGTCAAATTTAGTTATATAACAGTGGTAGCTCGACCATTTGACCAGGTGTGTTGTTGGAGAACATTTGGTTTGAAGACCAATGTATCATAGATGTATTTTCTGAGTAACATACAACCTGTATGTTAAGTATAAACGTTTAAATATTCGAGGCCCTTTTTATGTTATAAGTGTACAGAACGGTCAGGACGATTAGCTAATGGTACGTCATACCATGACAGAGCGGCATTGAAGGAGACCAACAACTGATAGACAGTAATCCTCCATCACTTGTCGCACTGCGCCCGTCACCCGAGACAACCGACGTTAGTTCTCTTATATCCAGTAATTTCACAAGCTACAGTGCCCTCATCCCGAAACACAAAAGTGCATAACACTCCTGTTTCGCGGGATGATATCCGGCACTGCGGTGGTACCTAGCTAGACGACTCAGTGTCGAGTCTACGACCTATTGAAGGCTTAGGCGACCTGCAAATATGCACTGCACCAGTTTTATGACTTATAATTAAGGGAGATTCCTTCATATCCGCACTAGTTCTGTGTTATCGGTTGTAGCCAAATATATCATAATCATGATCATGTTCCGTACAAAAGCCCGGTTACAAATAAAGAACTTTGATTTGATTTACAGTCTAATCTGGAGTGGGATGTGAGGCTAGTTTCATAATTGATTTACTAGTGTTCTATGTACTATGACAGTTACTGGAAAAGAAAACCATGCCAACCATCCTCAGTAGCTCAGTTTGTATGAGTAGCTTCACCCGATTTGTAAAAGGACACGGGTTCGAAACCCGCCTGATGTTGGATCAGGATCCGGTATAATTCCTTGAAACTTTACATTTAAGTGTTGAATATATGAGTTTTTAACTGGTAACACGGAATTGAATTCAGTTCGTGCGTACTAAATTGCACTGAGATCCGTTACACAGAGCAACACTCGCGTCGTGACTCTCGGATATACAAACAGAAAGACGAACTCTATGACCTGGCGCATGATCATTGAGTGATGAAAATAGGTGAACAAGTCACCTAGAAGTTCAACGAGTCCTGATAGAACTAAAAATGTTGTATTACTTTAATTTTTAGAAACCTTCACGACTCAATATTCGAAAAGTAACACATTTGTAGCTTTGTAATTAGCTTTTTTTAATAGCGTTGGTGGGTCATTTTGTGGACTGCCTTCCGATCTGCGGATTCAGGTTGAAATCCCGCGACGTACCAATGTCTAATCATAAGTATCAATTTTCGAAATGATATGTACGTTTATCCGATATTCTTACGTGAAGGACAACATCCTCAGGAAACCAGCGTAGAGATTCAAAGGTTGTGCGTGAAGTCGGCCAATCCGCACGGGGCCCGCGTGGACGATTCAGTCCTATGCACCCGCACAGGTAGGCTCGTGCCCCTCGGTGGAGACGTTTAATAAGCTGATGATGATGACTTAGCCTTTGGCGTTACTAAGTTTCGGCTCTGACTCTCTCTGAACGTTGTCACCCAGAATCGAAACAGCTTTAACTGCTATAAAAATAAGTTAGTACTTCAAGTGCAACATGACTCATAAAACAGTACCGGTAAGTAGTCATAAATCTCTGTAAATGATAGCTTTGCAACCCACACGAATATAAATACGTTCAAAATTAGGATAATAGGCTAGCAACTACGAGAAATTACTATTGGCTGGATGAAGGAAACTGAACACTATAATATCTTATGAAAAATAGATAATATGTAGCCATTTTAAGGCATTTTTATATTTGCTGCTGGCTTGCCAGCAGTTGAGTGAATTGTGTGGCGAGCGCAGATTCCACTCAGACATACTTTTTAGTGTTCTGATTCATAAAACACTGTTTTAAAGATTTCTTCAGTAGCTAATAATTACTCTTAGGACCTGCCTTTTTATTGAACCCTAAAGTATTATGCGCAAAAGCAATATTCAACAATCGAAGCGGTCGGCCTTGCCTCGGTTGCGGGTCAGAGAAGTAACAACAATAACTACAAAGGACTTCGCATTGTGCGAATGTCGATAAAAAACAACTATTCACACGGCTACCACTATCGATAGGTTCAGGCGCAGATCTACCTTAGGCTATAATAATTTTCATAACTAATACCTAATAACATTGGCTAGTGAAGTTGACTTGTCCGAAAGGTAGCACCGGTAACATATAAATATTTTCTATTTACTAAGGCACCAACTACTTACAGCTTTATTATGAGAAAATAGTGGTTCACCGTTGCGTATAAAAAATAACTAGAGACTAGACATCGTTGAAACCAAATTTTATTATTAGATTTCATAGTAATATACATCATATATTTTTTTAATTTTATTCATCTCATATTTTAGAAGTTAAAGGGGAGGGGACACACTTTTTCAACTTTGGAAGTGTCCCTCGCGCAAACTATTCAAATCATAAAAAATAGGTTTGATAAAAATTTGAACCGTGAATGAAATATCGAAATTTAGCAATATCGGTTGATTAAGTTATTATTATGTCAACCACCATCCAACTAAACATACAAATTCGTTTTCTCAGAAGCTCGATCGGTTGTAAGGTTTCACTCTCGGCGAGTTCACTTTCGATGTTTTCACTTTCGTTCGAATCACTTCCATAAGCGCGTGGTGCGTTCCTGTCTTGCTGTTAGTTATTTCAAGTACAAATGTATTAATAGATTACGTCACACTGATTTTAATTTGTATTTTCAGAATCCATATTCAAATTAAAATACATAATATTTAAACTGACTTAATTCAAATAATTGAGTGTAAGGTTTCAAAACATTTTGCGATTTTTTTTGAAGACGTCTTGATTTAGTGATTAAAATATTAGATATCAAATAAGAAACAGAAAGGTCATGCCTAGTTTCTGAAACCGTTGTAATGAACTATAAATCTGCCATTGCCATGCTGTATGGGAAATATAATGACCTGCAGAATGTGTTTATTTAGTTTTAATTATGTAACATAAACATATTAACATAAACATTTGAAATATGAATCCAAAAATATGCACGCCCTACATACATAACATAGCATAAATTGGCAAAAATACTAAAATTTTGTTATCCAACATTACTCAGTATTAAAAGACATCAACGCGTCAATGCAAAGACTATCTTGAGCTTTCTTCCAATGTGATTTCAAATTAAGCAAAAAATCACACACATACTTTTTTGCTGATCTTTACATTAATTGTGTGAAAATAACGCAATTATCATTGTTGTAACCATATTCAAGTAAAATCGATGGAAGAATGAGCCGCACGGTTTGCGTAACAGTGACTCCAGTTCTCACATGTTTTATTGCTTATTAAATATCAGCAGATCCATTCAACTGGGCATTTAGAATAATTTTGCCTAATAGTTTCACAGTTTTTGGGCTCATTTAATTCACAGCATTCTTTTTAAGTGAACAATTAAGTATTAAATTGTGTATGTATGAATATTTCATTATTATTTCAACACCATAAAAAAATAGAAACAATATCACTTTATGACAATTAAGTTCAATGGCATGTCATCTCACATGCATTTGCAATACTTTAGTATGTCGGAATATGCAGATAAATAGCTGATCTTAATAAGACAATAATTTAAATAGTTTCTTATTTTTTTTAAATGTAATGCTTTGTTGTAAATTGCGATTGTCCGATATTTAACGGATCCTTAACATGTGCTACACTGAAGTTGCTAATCCAATTTCCAGTAATTGTACATGATCATATCAACTCATCATCCTATAACTCTCACCAGTGGTGGGGCTAGAACTAAATTTGATGTGGGCATGACATATTTTGCAAGCCCCCTTAACGCAAGAGGACCGATTGTATATAGCAAGAAAAAAAGTTCGATACTCAAATTGTATTTATAAGAATGCTAACTTTACATCGTATTGCTTTATGAGTAAAATTGAAAGTGGTAGTTAGGTTATTATTGCTAGATACTTGCGGTTTTTTGATTATTTATTGCTATACTAAATAAGCAATTATATCTATAATTGTGTTTGCGTAATCCGAGGTGCGAAACCCCTTGGACCTCGAGGACGTAGACGATGGCCCATATCGCATACCCCTTACCCCGCCTCTGACCCCCACAACCCTTATAACACCCGGGCCCAGTACGGATTGGTGTATTAGCGACTACCATCCTTACATTCGGTGACCCATCCAACGATCAGATATTGTCATCGTTGCATGACTTGTACGACCGTCAACTAAACTCATTCGCCGCGATACTATCGAGCCCTTAACAAATGTACTGTATAAGTTACAAGTATATTGATTAACAAACAAATCTGCAGGCAAAATCGAATAAGTCTTTTATAGTTGATTGAAGTTATCCAAGGGCTTCTGGGATATTTTAAAAGCATATTTTATATATTGACGCTTTTGTTACAAATTTTTCATGTTTAAAACTAAAGAAAGAATGAAGAAAGAATGCACTAACATATTATTGATAAATATCATTAAGGTTATATGTAAAATCGTAAACCCTTTAATTCTCGCCTCAAATATATTTAACAGATACAATAAATTTTCTGTTATGTCTACAATCTTAGAGGTAAAAAATTAACGCTTTTACGTAATAATAGTTAATATATTTGCTTAGAGATATTCGAGTTAAATTTTTATGATTTTATACTTCAAATAAAATAATCACGCATCTTTCCCTTAATTCAAATATTTTGAATTTTTCAACATTATTTAATAATAACTAATAAGTTATCATATGAAAAAAATTAATTAGAAAATAACATTAGTATCAAAAATAAAGTTCATAAAAAGTCCCACCACAGTATGCACTGAAGCCCCTCCACGAGGTTAATGACCCGGACAGGCAATTGTCCTTTCTAAGTCAGCTCAGTGCAGACTAGACCCAGGCATTAGTAGTATTGCCTAACCTTAGGAAACCTTAATTTCAATCACAGCTTAGTTGCTTTATAGCATACTTAATTGGTCTGGAACTTGGATAAAGCTTTTAAGGAAGACTTCTAAGACTTATGTCATAATCAGACTAACCAATAACAATATGTGTATAAAATATCTATTTATAAAATACTTTCATTAACGCTAATGTTAAAATATATGTACTAATTATTCAATTATTATCTTTAAATATTAAGTAGTTTTTTTATTCAAATTTAAAAGACTGCTATAATGACACTGCAATTTTTTTAATAAAATAAATTCTTTATTATGATAATTTCTCAACCGAATACCGTTTGACTTCATATCCAGAAACGTATCTTAAACTTTCAAATTAAAATACAAACAATACCCCATAATTCAATCATTCACATCCAAACAATAAAAAGCTGGAAAGGTCTTAAACGTGAACCTTAAGCTAGCACTTTAGACAATGCGCATAGAATTGTGGTGTAGAACCACCTCCGTAACGCGTACACTTTTGCACTTAACACTTTTACGTCCAGGTCGTTCTAACCACAAGCCTATGCCCGAATTGTTGACACAAGTTACACTTACGTAAATTTTGGCAGACATATTGTAGGGTTAAACTGTCACTGTCACTCGCGAGGCGTGCGCATGCGCGGTGGGGTCGCGCGGAGAATGGCCTCATGAGCTCGTTGCTAACTATATAACCTCCCCCCCAGTTGTTATTATATTAATTACGATCGATATTTTCACTGGGCAACGATCCTATTGATCTGGATCACGGTTAGATCCTTAACTGTTAGGAATGTTCGTGTAGACATATGGAAAGTGTGTACGGAATGGAAATGCGAGGGTGTGTAAGCTCAAAGCATTTTGGGTTATAGTGACGCACACATAGTCGTAGTTGGTTATACGGAAAATAGTCAATTTCTCGGGGCATAACATAGACATAGCTTGTGTACTACAAATCTTTTAAACTATCGCAGACTTTTACATTGTTCTAGAGAAAGCGCAATCAACTTCTGGCAATTACCTGTCCAGTAATTCCCTACGGGGATGCGATCCCGAACTGCTCGAGCTGCTACTGTTACCGACTTCACACACAACCTTTGAATCACTTCGCAGGCGTCATCACGATGTTTTCCTTCACCGTAAGAGCGTCGGATAACGTACATATAATTTCGAAAACACATTGGTACGTGGCGAGATTTGAACCTGCGCCCTCCAGATCGCAAGTCAACAGGTCACACCATTGAGACACCGACGCTCTTAAACAAATAACAACAAATAAGTACTTAATTTTTTTAAAAATGTTGAAACAATATTCAAAGCCTTAATCTTAACAGCCGGTTGTATCCCACTGGTAAACTTAAAGCTTAATCTATTATAGTGAAGATCTGCGTTTGGTGAGCGTGTCAGCAAAGGATTTTAGGTCTGATGAGAGAGCGGTACGTTTCGTTCTTTGCTGAATATTTATCACTACACCTCTTACAACACCCGCGGCAAGAGGACGGTGACGACAATCGTATTCTAATTGTAGGAATATTGCAAGTTGGGTACGCCGTCATTACCAGGCAAAAAAACAATGCAATTAAAATACCAGAATGAACTATACATATCGAGTTTAGGACTACTTAATTAGTAAACAATATTATTAACCAGTTCTGTCACGGTTAGACAAAACCAATTTATGACGAGTTTAAATATTCTTACGTGTTACGTATTAGTAACAAATTAATGAATTTCAGTTTTCTGGCTTCAGTGTTAACTGGAGCAACCATGTTATGTACTTTCTTGTGTAACTGCCAATTTCACGATATTGTGGTCCACACTGGCTGTCATACTAGTTTTTTGAATATCTGTACTGTAATTAGTTAATTCCTGAATAAATACAGTATTATTGATAATTATATCGTAATTAATACTTACACGAAACGGCAACACGCATTCATCTTCAGCTCATTTAATGTCCCTACCAAGGGGCACGAGCCTACTCGTAAATGGCCTTAGTCTTCCACGCGAGCCCAGTGCGGATTGACCGAATTCACGCACAACCTATGAATTTCTTCGTAGGCGTGCGCAAGTTTTTTCATGACATTTTCTTTCACCGTAAGAGCGTCGGTTAAACGTACATATAATTACGAAAATTCGAAAATACAATTGGTACGTGGCGGGATTTGCATTGCGCAAGGGTAACGCTTTAATCTATCCCTGTCCTCAGCTGGATGGACATCTCTGTCTGATTGTGTTATACTCTACCCGGTACATATTGAGACAATTATGCTAAATTTCAATATATGTACATATCGCATTGAATTAATATAGGTCTTCACCATTTTCAAAACCAAGTCCAAGAGTTCACTATCTCTTCCAGAACTTTCGTAAGTCTTAAGTCTTTCGAACCCGAAGATATTTAACACAACATTTGCATATATTGGGAAGGATTTTAATAGTGGTACTTATACCTTATAGCTGCATAAATGTTAAAGATCTTGTTATTCATTGCCATGCCATTGCCTTGTTCGCGAGGTTCGATTCCAGACGGAGACGCACTTAAGCTCGTTGTGCAAATATTTAAGGCGGGTAGCCAGTTACGTTCCCAAATTGTTAACTATAACAGATATCTGGCGGCCAACATTAGTACGCATTTAGAAAAAGCAGTGACTACAGTAACTTAAAAGTGATTGAAACGTCGGAATAAAATAAATAGTGTATAAATAGATACTCCATTGCGTTATCGCCGTTGATACCCATATAGTTAATTAATATTCGTGGTTCTTAAAATAAAATGAATCGTTAAAATTAAATAACAAATGTAATAAAATAGTTCTATTTAGTCTCCGTCTTCGGATGATATTTGAATGAAGCATTTTTTAATTTGAGTTTGAGTTTGACCAACAGATACGTACACTGATAGGTAGCCCTAATTTGGGCAGCATGCTTGCATGCAAATCAAATAAATATTATTATGTACATATTAATATTTAAGCTCGACAACGAGTAGCCGAAACTGTGACTAATTCATATTTGCAATCACAATACCCGGATTACGGAACGACGTGTACGGTAATACGCTACGCCGTATTTGACGAGGAACGCACGACCGTGGCAATAGCGGATGCCTGCTGATTACTCAATGGGAATTATTTGACGCACTTTTAGGAATTTCTGGCATTTCGATTGAATTTCCTTTGCTATAGTTTGACGGATTGATAAAAAATTGTAAGGACCCAGTTTTATCTAGCCCTTAAATTTAAGTTCTCAAATTTATTCGATGATAATTTAATACTTAAATTGTATGTATGTTTATGTCTGTTTAATTACCTTTAATAAATAAATAGATTACTTTTATTTACTTAACTACATACATTGTATGCATAGAAAACACCCAATACAAAAATACCTGTTTATGCATACAGATATAAACATTGGAGTAGTAGCAAATCTCCAAACCTTTACACCAAATCCGTCGCAACAAAACTTAATCGGTCGGTAATAACTACACAATTACATATAAATACCTCAAGTAAAAAAGTAATTATCAGTGAAAGTCGTATTTATGTTATACATTAAGCAACAAGTCCTTGTCGTTCTGCGAGTTTTGTCCAAAGTTCACAGAGTCCAAATTTTACTTCACTTCATAGTATAAAACAAAGTAACTTTCTGTCCCTATATCCGTTCTATGAAGATTCAAGCATACACTTAAATCTTTAAAACCACGCAACGGATTATGATGTGATTTTTTAAATAACTTTAATATAATTTAATGAGATAAACTTCAATAATAATAAAGATTAAGTAATGGAAAAACACTGTATTTTTTAGGTTTCTTTACAACTTGACTAACATTAGCATTTCTAAATTTTAGAAGTTAAACTTTAGAAAATAGCAAACTATAAAGCTTGATAGTCTTCTAACCTAGGCCAAGTACGCGGACTTAACAATTGCAGACAACCCAGAATGATGTAAACAATGCGTTTAAAATGCGTCTCGCCAGTGCTGCTGGCGCAATTCGGTAGCGCGTTACACGTAAGTATTAGCTACTCACGTATTTAGACGCTCATTTAATGATGACGTGTAAATTTGACGATCGGCTTGTAAAAAGGTATGACTTCAAGACCTGGGGCTTACCGCCATCTCTTAAAACAATAATATAACTTCGCCTTTTTGGGACAAAAATGCTGACACATCATTAGAGCTTCTATTCCCTATAGATAATCGAAAAGTATGTATATGTCTTCAAGACTGGAGCGTCGGTGGCTCAGTGGTGTGGACTGTCGCCTTCCTACCGGGAGGGCTGAGGTTCAAATCCGACACGTACCAATGTATTTTCGAATTTTCGAAATATATGTACGTTATCCGACGCTCTTACGGTGAAGGAAACATCGTGAGGAAACCTTCATGCCGCCTGCGAAGAGATTCGAAGGTTGTGTGTGAAGTCGTCCAATCCGCACTGGGCCCGCGTGGACGACTAAGGCCTAATCACCCTATACGGTAGGCTCGTGCCCCTCGGTGGGGACGTCTAATGAGCTGATGATGATGATGATGTCTTAGCCATCTTGGTTAAATTAGCCATCTAATTGCACGCCTAGGCCGTTCGCTAAACGCCGGCATTTAATTAAAGGGCTGAAGAACAACTAGCCAAGTCGTTGACCGCAACGTTAAACCGGATGGCTAAACGTTGTTTAGTGATTTAGATACTTCTTTTTGGTACTCCATGTTGAATAATTATTTTGACCATCACTTTAATTTTACTTATAATTGCACAAAAATAAGAGATTATCTAACCTTAAGATTCACTGTTTACGCGACTGGCGCCATATTTATTTTAATGACTACTAGCGCTGCAGTGAAAAAAGCAGAACTAATAAGGGCAGTTGTGTGTATTGAATGACGTGCAAAAAAAAATTTGTACTAAACGCACGCAGATTTAAATAAATAAGTTAAATCAGAAGACTGGGGTCCGAAGGAGGACAAATAAAAGAGTTTGTATGAAAATAATTAGGGATGTGAATAAAGCTAAAGAAGTTGTCATGGCACTCCACCATCTCTGCCTACCCCTTTGGGACCAAGGCGTGAACGCTATTCATTTATTTTTAATCAGCAGAAACTTAAAGAAAACTTAAACATATGAACTTAAACACGTAAGAAACAGAGTAAACCATTGTGTCGGTTAATTGGGATTATCTTTAATTAAAAACCTTCTACTGAAATCAAATGGCAGATACGTCGATAACCCCTCACCTCACGCTTTCAGCGAATAGATCAGCTGGTTTCGTACTACTTTCGCTGCGCAGGCGCATGTCAAGGTCGGTCCGCGCCAATCGGAAGGCCCATTTTACTCAATGGACTTTATAGTGATTTTGTTGAGATAATAGTGTATATATATAATTTTTATTTATTAAATACCGACTAATAATAATGGGCTCTGTGATACAAACATGTAACCGAAACCAGGACAGTTGCTAGCTTGCGACGTAAAGAGTTTAAGTCACAGTTTTCAAAACTTAATTTCACTGTCTGTTTTAGCATTCCGCTCGTAACACGGCTACACCAAAGGCTTAACTTTTAGGGATGAAGAAAATATCGGAATTTAAGGACGATACATAAGGTCCCCACAGGTCAATCTAACAATTATTTGGACTTTTATTGAAATTACATCGCCAAATAAACATAGATTATATAACGAAGGATATTACAATTAGATAGAAATATGTTTCTAGCACTTTTCATTTGAGATGTAATTATGCCCTTTGAGGACTTTGTGTACTCATATCCAGATAATACACTATTTTGTAATATAATAACCTTAATTAAATGTTTACAATGCCCTCTGACAGGACTATTGAGAATATATAGTGACCATTTCAACGGCTTTGATAGATTTCAGTATCTCATCTTAAATTTAAAGAAATTGTATTGAACTCGCTCAGGCAAATGATTATACCACGTTTATATAAAATCATTGTAGTACCTACAGTCTTAATATGTTTTCGTTAAGTTGCACTAGTTAGTAATTACATTAATACTTTGTATCATATATTTTAGTGTTGTATTCTTGATTTGTTGTTAAGAACAGCTCGCAGCAATATTTCGCTAAGTACACGTGGATAACGGTGTTGGTTACACATTTACTGTACCACAATGTTTTGTAATTTTACACATACATGTGTAACTGTTTTGTTATTCCCATAAATAAAAAAAAACAAAACGGAATACTATCCTAGAATGCCAATAGGAAATGGGTACACCACAGACATCCGAATATACATTAGACTGGACAAGCGCAAGTTTATAGGCAGTCCCAGTGTCGCAATTTCTTTTCGGTTTACTGTGAAAAGGTATTATATTTCTTGGTAAATTTACTGATTCATTGCGATGATGTTACAATTGCACAGGATGGCATTTTGGGAAAATGGTTATTTCTTCTAATATTCGTGCGTCTTGACTCGTCTCACAGAGGTAAACTGGCAGCCAGTGTATGCTCGTTGAGCTTACATTTGTCGCACTTAAAAAACGCGGCTTGCCCATCTCCTGTATTGGGAAATCTGTGGTACAACTATGGGTCACCATTATGGATGGTAGCCAGTAAATGGGGCGAGTCATATCTACTACAAAGTTTATTAATTCATGGACTAGGAAGTATCTTTATACAAATAAAATCTTAGTACAGTAAATTACTGACACAGATAGACGATTTGCTATTTAAGTAAATTTAGGCATTATTTATCCTCTTTTATGTATTATTTCACAATTGAAAGTTTTACTTATCCTATTGGCGTTCATATTAGCGTTAAACAAACTCAACCTCAAATCAATGTTCTTATCTTATATAGGGGATGAGAATTTTTTTTCTGTTATTATATCGATGGACCGCATAATAATAGAAACATTGGTAAAAAAAATACTCGTTAACATTAAAACTCACAGAGATTTTCGAATTCTAAAAACACATTAATGGACTTTCCCAAAAACGCTTCATACAAATGGCTACCTGAGTTATGACGTCACGCATCAGTATTAAAGTACGCATAGTTTGTGAATTTTGTACTACAACTATATTAAATGTTGCGTTTACTAAAACGGTTTCATAGCAAAAGTTGCTTTAAATATATGTGTTATCCTTTTGTTAACAAAATTTTTGACAATTAATGTACTTAAAAAAAGGACTTGTCCATCTAACTTTGAAGACTAATAAAATTCATAAAACATGAGTTTTCGAGCTGAGGGTAAGCACATCGTTATATTTAACCAGATTGTAATAATATGAAATAGTTCTTACGATTTCAGGACCCAGTCATCATGCCTATTGGTAATACCAATTTTAATGCCAACCACATAATGGCAAATCTATTGTATCGAAATATTGGTGATATGTACCGGAAACTTAGTACTTTATGGAAAATAAAATAAGCCACTTAAGTAATTTCGTATTAGAATTACTCCAATGACTTCGGCAAAGCGTGAGTGGCACTTGACAAGGTCGTTTTGGTGTCCGGCTCTGTCGTTCGTGCGTCATGGTTCTCAAGAATAGGATTTAATAGTTCTGTCTGTCTATCTGTAAAGATTATCAAGGCTTAGTCGTGAATGTCCAATGTAATTACTTTTAGTAAGTAACCTTTAAAATATGATATGCACAAATATGACATTTAAATGATAGTAAACGACTACCGATTGTTCCAAATTGCCTCAACTAATAGAATTGATAACATCATGGTTTTAAATCCGAATTACAGTCAAAACCAAAATGTATGTGTTCAATTTAAGTACTTATAGAACACTTATGAATGACAAATGAAGCTACTACTGGTCAAAGTATACATGGCTATAGGTATTGTATTGAGGTTATTCCTTGAGAAGCTGGCTAAACCTTAGATCACGTCAACACTAACAGACAGGGTCTGTATTCAAAATTGAGCCCCTTATTAAATAATTGAAATTTTTATACCTTATAAATATTGCCTTTGAATTATATAAATATTCAGTATTGTTATTTAATTGAATAATATACTTTCATCATTTAAATGTTTTCCTGAACTAAATATTAAGAAATATTTTAAAAAATATTTTGTACATATAGACGTTTTAAATATATTATATACATATTTGAATACGTTCATGACAGAACATAAACAAGATATCGTCACTTAACTTACTCAAAATACAAAATTTTAAAAAACTTGGTTTATGTTACCAGCCTATTAGTACCCCTTTAAACATTACTTATATTTATAATATTATAATAATCGACTTCTACGCCCATACTCCCAAACCAAATATTTTTTTTATTTTGTACCAGTTGAATTAGCTTCCCACGCTAGGCGCCATACCATAGTTGCGGTTCGTGCCCCGCCGCGGCGTTCGTGACCATTTTCACACCAAAACACACGTCATACAATACTGACACAGACGTATCGAATATTCTACGTATTTATTATATTGAGAAATATACAATATATACGTTGCTATACTCTTACACTCAGTTTGTTTACGTTTCCTGTAACAGCGATACCCTCATTAGAGTATAGTAAAAAACACGCAATTTAAAATAATATCATATGGTTACTAACGTTACCTAAATTATAGAATGCTTGTTTGATACTTCGGGGAAAACTTAAATCGTGAGATAACTCATAACACAGCCCTTCTCGCACAGCACTACTATGGGGAAATTGAGCCGTCGTAAGTTGTAACACAACAGACTTTATGCAGAACGGTAGGTTTTATTGACGGCCAGTGGCGGATTTACACCAGGGGCCATCGGAGCTAGTCCCAGAATGGTAATTTTTTTCATTACATCAGCTTATTAAGGGTCCCCACCGTGGAGCACGAGTATAGGGTGTGTAGGCTGTAGTCGTCCACGCGGACCCAATGCGGATTGGCCGACTGCACGCACAACCTTTGAATTTCTTCGTAGGCGTACGCAGGTTTCCTCACGATATTACCCTTCGACGTCAGAGCGTCGGAACGTTCATATAATTTCGAAAATTCGAATAGACATTGGTACGTGGAGGGATTTGAACCTGCGCCCTCCAGATCGGAAAGCAACAGTCCACATCAATGAGCCACCGACAATGACCGACGAAACGAAGAAAAATGTTTTTAGGCTTATTAATATTGCCCAGTTATATACTAAACGATAATTTAAGTTAATGAAATCACGCTTTATATTAATTTCCGAAATTAATTGATTTATTAAATAAATGTAGATAGTATAAATTAAAGATTAGATGAGGCGACATTTTCTTTTGCGACGCCCCATTAGGCCAAATTGTCCTTACTCCGACCTGTCAAAGTTCAAAGCCTATATAAAAACTTCAG
>PQWD01002976.1:0-22761 GCA_019425675.1 Leucinodes orbonalis | reverse complement strand
TTAAATTGCGTACAAATTGGTCAACAGCGAAGCGGTCCCAAGCAGACGAATAAAAGAGCTGTATTAAAGGTTGATGGATGTGAATAAGCAAGGGATGAATGTGAAGACTGCGCAAAGTATCGCTCCATCATCTCTGCCTACCCCTCTGGACCAAAAATGCGTGAACTTTATTTTTTATATATATTTTTTGGCGAAGCCTTGGCTAGACACATTATGGCTGAGGTAAAAAAAACAGGAGAATACTCAGCCATAGTGATGTGAATGTATTCGGTACAAGACTTACAACTTATAATTAAAAAGGTTTGATACCATATACTTGACAAAATGTTTGGGTATTATTTATATTATTACACCCTTGGACAAATCTTACTTTAAACTTAGTTTTTATTATTAAATGATGAATATTGTGTTGAGTATCATGTGAAATTTGTTAAATTCTAAGACAGCTGTTTGAATTTAATACTAGTTTGATCATGACTAACGATTTAAGTTTTATTTATGCCTAACACCCGAGCTGCCGGCAGTAAGAAGTTTCATATCGAACCCAATAAATTTTTGGTAATGAGTCATAAACCCATATTTGTACATAGGTACATTTCCTGGGACAAGCGACATTTTTAAACTTGTATTTTAGAAAATAATTTACAATTATCTATGTTAAATATGACCGTTTAAACATTTAAAGCATATTTTTTTACAAAAACCAAACAAAAAGTTCTGAGATTAAAGATCTAATCGCCGTTTACCTTGAACTTTACAATTTGTTATATAGTTATAACTCCACCATCCGAGACCAATTATGCAATCGATCAATTAATCGATTTATAGTTTCCGCAATATAAACAACAATAGTTCACTTCCGTACACTACAAGTAAAACTTAAAAAACAATTGTTATCTGTCCATTTTTGAACTAAGAAATAGTTGTGGTCTGTTGCCTTCCGATCTAGGGGGCGCAGGTTTAAATCCCGCCACGTACTAATGTGTTTTCGAAATTATATGTACGTTATCCAAGCTCCTACGGTGAAGGAAAACATCATGAGGAAACCTGCACACTCCTGAGAAGAGATTCAAAGCTTGTGCGTGGACGACCAAAACTCTATAAATGGGTTCGCTCGTGCCCCTTGGTGGTCACGTTTAATGGGCTGATGATGATGAATAAAGCGGACTGGTAGCCAAAGAAAAGGATCTTCAATCATCAGCTCATTAAACGTCCCCACCGAGGGGCACGAGCCTACCCGTATAGGGTGATTAGGCCTTAGTCGTCCACGCGGGCCCAGTGCGGATTGGACGACTTCACACACAACCTTCGAATCTCTTCGCAGGCGTGCATGAAGGTTTCCTCACGATGTTTTCCTTCACCGTATGAGCGTCGGATAACGTACATATATTTTCGAAAATTCGAAAATACATTGTACGTGTCGGGATTTGAACTACAGCCCTCCGGTAGGAAGGCGACAGTCCACACCACTGAGCCACCGACGCTCTAATTTTCAAATTTGTAATTCAAATCATCAAAATCCGAATTTCTGAAAACAATGATACCACGATACAAGCGTCCGTTGACGCCATCTTTTATCAATTACTCTATGTTTAAGAACTGAAATTGATCTATCACACTAATATTATAAAGGCGAAAATATATAAATGTGTATGTTTGTTACTTCTTCACGCTTAAACAGCTGAAGTGATTTTGATACAATTTGATATAACTTTAGCTGACATCCTGGATTAACACATCATTACCTAATAAATATCAGGCTATATTATATTATTAACGAATTTCCACAAGAACAGAAACTCAGCGGGTGAGACCGCGGCGCTCTCTTAGTAGAAAATAAACAAGTAACAGCAAGCGAACATGCTTGTAACGTATAAGACAAATCGTACGAATGGTCAACCTTCATCGCGTAATTGTTTTAGCAAAAGGTCATGGGTCAGGTCGTTGATCTCCGGCATTGTATCCGTAATCTGATCGGCTTGAGGCCACTTCCCTGTGACGTGGTGGCCGCCCCGATATATTGATGATGGACATTTTGAAATGCTGTCAAACTTGATAACATAAGTATATCACGATGTTAGCTGAAGTGTGCTAAAGCCGATTAATTTGTGTATTTACTTGAGCATTTTTGAAAAATAATATGCGGAAGTAAAAAAAAAAAATGCCGACTTCAAATTAAAAAGCAAAAAAAAAATTAGCAAGTTAAATAGAGAAACTGATAAATAATTCTTTTATAATTTTGAAGTCAGTAATATAAAGTAACACAAGAACTCTGTATGAATTTATCCTCATTTATCTTTCTAACAATCTTGCCCTTTCTTGTTTTTTTTCTGTGCCTGTGAGGTTGTCTGGAAGAAATCGCTTTAAGCGATAAGACCGCCTAAACTACATTATGCTTTTATTTATTACTGTGAATTTCTTTAACTGTGTGTGTGCAATAAAGTTTTTTTTCCATCTATCAATCACAATAAAAATAATCACTGGAATAAAAATATACTACGAGTATAAGGAAAAGTACTTGCTCTGCTCTTCTCTAGTGAGAGATAGTCTGTTAAAGGTCTAAAAGGATTGATCCAGCAGTCGGTCCAGAAGTGGAAGTACATACAAATGTCAACTTATAGGTAGAATATACCTACACAATGTATTCAAGTATAAGAGTGTCCAAAAAGTTGTATAAAAGGTCTAATTGCGAGAATTTGATTATCTTATTAGGACATGGCATTTAGAGTGAAGGTGATTCGTAGAAAGTGGTGCGAGATGTATCTTATAAGCGAAATAAAACAATGAGAGCTCTACTTTTGAGACACAACTCTATTCTCCGTGGTATTTATATTGTTAAGTTGATCAACATTTTGGTTTATATCTATAAGTACCTATGAGAGGTGTGTTTTATAACAAAATTAGTTTGTAATTGAATATGCCCTGTATCGAGATTTTAATCAGCTGTGTTCGTAGTCAACATTTTCAAACTTCAAGAAGCTTACTTTTATATATTATACGTTTCGCACCTTGAAATACAACCAAAAATTATTCAGATCCATTCGCGTATATAAAAACTAAGTTTGCGACAGTTAGGAGAAAATAAACATGCTATAATTATAATTTGCTTGAGTGTATTTATTTTTTCATTTCTAGGTTAGCTTATATTTTATACCTAACCATTAACTCAACTCAAAACTCAACTCAAAAATGTTTTATTCAAATAAATCATTACATGACACTTTTGAATCGTCAAGAAGTTATTTTTAATGAATCTACCACCGGTTCGGGAAGTTGTTATCTACCGACAAGATACCGGCAAGAAACTCGTGTAGTTACTCTTTTCAAAAAATGGGGTTTACAATGTTCTCATTTCGAGTCAAAATTTATATAGTTATATATAATTCGAGTCAATATTAATTTTTCCCATATTATGTTGATATTTTCTATATGATTAAAGATTCTATAGGATATCCAAGCTACTGACTGACTACTAAGTATAGTTGTATTCACTCATGTTTATTGCTTTTTACATCATAAGCTTTTAAATGTGGGACGTTTTACGATGAAGCAACTAACCTCGGCAATAGCTTAAAGTAAGACCTGGATTCCTAATCAATTTCTATAGTGGCAGAACGTGTCTGCGATCGTTAAATAATCAATAAGGTTAACTTTGGGTCGCCATTCAGTATGATAATACTAAAATCGCCATTATTGATTATAGGTTCAAGAATAATCTTACATGATACTGAATAAGTGTTCAGGTTACCACGCTTTTAATAGTTATCGATACGATATCTCATGATTTTGTCAATCTTCGCTATGATTTTTTTTTCATTCAGGAGCGTGGCGAGCCAGGTCAAATTAACAGACATTATTTATACAACTTAAACTAATAAAATGTATCCACAATTAAAAGACAGTTATATATAAGTTACCAGTAGAATTAACAATTAGTAAGATAATCAGAAAAAAAAAAGTATTTACCTTGATCAAAAAACACTACTCGCGCAGTTATAACACTAACCGACTTCCATTTGTTGTCGGTTTTCGAGACCGAGTCAAAGGGCTCAAAGTGCGTTCACGAAGTCCCTCTCTACACTACTCGGCCGCACTTGGACTACTTCGCGAGAAACCTCTCGAGTAGTGGATAGGAAGCTTAATGCGTGCTATAGACTACTCGCGAAGTTGTCCGGGGTTAGACGAATACGATATAAAAGGCTTAAGCTTACTTCGTCCGACTTTGCCTCGCCTCGGACGACTTCCATTGTTGTCGGTTTAGACCGATTCAAATGACTCGAAGTTTCGCAAAGTGCGTTCACTACTCTCTCTACACTACTCTGTCGGTCTCTGACTACTTCGCATAGGAAATACAAAACTGGCCTGAAAAGACCGTTTAGTGTTAAGAAGGTTTAGTAATTCATTTTGTTTTACTTTTTCCTTCAATTTGTTTCATATAATTATGTTTACATATAACTCTGGGCCACTGTGGCAAGGCTAATCACTATTCCTGCTGTAAGCACATACCAATATGTTGTAATGATTAGTATTAATAATTGCAAGTAGTTCATATCCAAAGACACTCTCCTTGACATTATGAAATAGCAAAGATGCCAATGTCCTTTAAAGGTTATTTAGATCAATTTACGAGCGACGTGACTTTTTACGACTCAAAGATTAGCATATAGTAAATTTGCTCGTAGAAAGTAAGTATATATAGCAGTAACTAGCTTTTGCCCGCGGCTTCGCCCGCGTTAAATTCGGGATAACAAAATTATTCTGTTTTCGTTACCAGGAAAGTATAATTTTAACACTGCAACACTGCTTCTTCTTTTCCTTTTTTAAGGCTTTAAAGGCCGATTTGCAAAAACTTCAATATGCTAATTTATTGTTCACTAGCTGACCCGACAGACTTCGTCCTGTCAGAAAAAATTGTAATGTGGCAGTGTTTTGTTCCTACCTTTTTTATATTCTTTGCAAAAATTATCCTGAACAGAACCGTCACCCTGGTAATAATTCGTGTGAATAAAAATAATTAAATAAAACACCATAAGCATTAAAAGTAAGTAATTTTAATCAACTTATATTATAATAGCAATAAAGCTCAAATTGATTCTACGTTATTAGAAAACGTTTGAATGTGAAAAAGAAAAGGGCGGTTTTTAGGGTTTCCCTGCAATTATTCGATTTTTTTCGCCATAAAACCATCCTTGACTTCAATGAACATTTTAAAAAAAAAATTGGCCAAATTGGTCCAGGCGTTGTTGAGTTATGCGCTTACCAACTTAAAAAAATACATATTTATATATATATAAAATCTGTTGTCACCTTTGTGTCTCTCGACTCAAGTCAGTTTCTACACCCTAACTCCGGCCCTGAATGTTGCGGAATGTTCCATACAAACTTCCAACCCCCATTTTAGGGAAGTGGAAGGTTAAAACGGGACAAAAAGTAGCCTAAAACCTATTCTAGATTACCTCCTATCAACGTACCAAGTTTCAATAAAATCTACCTTAAAAACTGCGAAAAACTGGATATGATACTTCCTCCCCTATTTTAATGGTTTGGGGGTGGATTTTTAAAAAAAATATATGCCATATTTTTCGTTTCTGACAAATATTCCGCATACTAAATTTCAGCGTCGTACTACCAAAATTGCAGGATGTTCCATACAAACTTCCAACCCCCATTTTAGGGAGTGGGGGTGAAAACGGAATAAAAGTAGCCTAAACCTATTCTAGTTACTACTATCAACATACCAAGTTTCAATAAAATTCGTTCAGCCGTTTAGGCGTGAAAGTGTAACAAACAGACAGACAGAGATACTTTCACATTTATAATATTACTATGGATAAGATGAAATATAAATCAAGTGGGTTACCGCCAGTTCTTAAAACAATATTAGTATAATGATACGTCAGCATTTTTGTACCAGAAAAGGCGATGTAATATTATTGTCTCTCTCTCTCTCTGGGTTCATCTCACTCTGCGGAGGTGCGGTTCAGCGGTAGCCTCTTACCCGGGCGGCTTCTCACGGGGCGCTCTGTCCCCACGGTGAATTATCCAAATTGGTTCTATATATAGGGAAATGCGCCTCCCACTCTCCGCACGACGCCTAGCCGCCCTCGGCGCGGTCTAGCCCACCGGGTGAGACCCCTAAGGGAGGCCCAGTGAGCGACCTGCGAGCGGGCGGCTGCGTAATCAAGTACGGGGGACGGCGCATGGGATATATTTCTCGATTTATATATACTTATATATAATAGGGGAGGGATTATAATAAATAAAAAATACTTATGATACACACTATACTTACAAAATTATTATATATATTAATATTATTGTAATATTATTTTAAGAGATTACCCTCCTGGGGCTTACCGCCATGACCGCCATCTCATAAAACAATATTACAATATAATAATAGTATCATTATACTAATACTGTTTTAAGAGATGGCGGTAACCCCGTTGGTCAATTTCCCAAGTGTTGATCAAAACACGGCGGATGTTTCCATAGATATATTATTTCCCTAATCGAATGTAGTGATTTAGATAAATACCAAATAAGATTAATGCAAGTTTTTTTTAGCATTGTCGTTCAAAAAGTTGTTTATAACATTATCTGTCATGTACGTATAACAAAACACATTTGTACATAGATAAATCATATCCTATTTTTACTATCACAGAAACAATACTTCTATTACAGGTGCATTATCCTCAGTAGTGGTTCAGGTTTTTCTTAAATCATTATAAAATGAAAAGGGATATTGACATACAGATCAACTGAGCTACTTTTTTCCATTCTGTCTAAACCACAGACATCGAATATACAATTAGACTGACAAGCCGCCAAGTTTATAGGCAGTCCAGTCGCAATTTCTTTTCGTCTTACTTGAAAATTATATATTTCTTGGTAAACATACTGATTCATTGCGATGATGGCATGTTACAATTGCACAGGATGGCATTTTGGAAAAACACGGTAATTTCTTCTAATATTCGTGCGTCAAGACTCGTCTAACAGAGCGTAAACTGGCAGATGTATGCTCGTTGAGCTACATTTGTCGCACTTTAAACGCGGCTTGCCCCATCTCCTGTATTGGGAAATCTGTGTCTAAACGGTATATTTCCATACATTTTCTATGGCTTTACGACATTATAACGTCATGGTAGCCAATCTTCTAACGTACTTTAAATACCTTTTGTATTTAAAAGGTAGGTAAGCATTTGATATGGGAATACTCAAACCGACAGTGTGGTGTGGTATAGAGATGTAATAAATATCATAATAAGCATTTCGATATTTTTTAACACAGTGAACATCCCAAATTATTCTAACATCCTACGTGACTTGACGACCGTGAGTCGGTAAAATTTCTGATTTAAACATGTCCCTGCAAAATATTCATTGTAATAATGATAGTAGTAGTGGCCATATTGTCTACTGTTGAAACTCTTCAATGTTTATTACCTTAGTCGTCCACTTGTTCGAGCAATTTACGGTATAAATAGTATATGTATATTGTGTGTAAATTGTACTATATCCCTTTTTAACTGTGATGTATCATATTTATAAATTCGTATGCCTATTTGGTGGATCATAGTGATACTTACTTACTAAATGTTACATATTTTTAATACCTTTGATTACGAAATAAAGATCTATCTATTCTATTCCACGCGCCCAGTGCGGTTGACGACTTCACACACAACCTTTGAATCTCTTCACAGGCGTGCGCAGGTTCCTCACGTTGTTTCCTTCACCAAGAGCGTCGATTAAGTCGATAACTACATATATTTTCGAACATTCGAAAACACATTGGTACTTGGCGGGATTTGAACCTCATACCTCTCGGTAGGAGGGCAACAGTCCACACCATTGAGCCACCGACGTCCCATTCACCTATGAAATAAAAAAGGCTGAGTTGTAAACGATGCCAGGGTCTAAAAGTCTATTACCTAGCTAAACTATCTTAGCGCCTCGAGTGAATACAAATATCGCTTAAGGTTTATCGGACCATTGTATGTAGCCGCTAATCGGTCCGAAACTGGTTTGTCTAAAATTAACCTTTGTGAACAATGCTCCAGCAGCGCTTGTCAAAACATGACGAATGGCGGCGCGCGCGCACAAAAGATATGTTATTAATTTTGGACAAACACCTTGACCTAACGCCCGGTGCGTGAGCTTTAAACATAGAAATACTTAACGTCGGTCAAATGACCGGTGTATAATCGAATGCTTTTTTATTTGCAAAATAATAGGAAATCACTATTGGCGTAGCTCATTGACTGTTTCCTTTCGATCTGTAGGGTGCAGGATCAAACCTAGCCACGCCGTCTTTTCGAATTTTCAAAGTTATATTATTTAAGCTTATATGTACGTTTATCCGATGATCTTACGGTGAAGGAAAACATCGTGAGGAATCCTGCGCACCCCTGCGAAGAGATTCAAAGGTTGTGCATGAAATTGGCCAATCCTCACTGGGCCTGTGTGGACGACTACGGCCTATACACCCTATACGGGTATACTCTTGAAAATGAGCTGATGATGACTATAGGCATTTGTAGCACAGTATGCATTATTTATTTTATTTTATGGGTAAGCAAACGAGTATACCTACGATTTACCTAGTGGTAAGTGATATCTATGAATATTATTTACATCGATGAGTGAATGCGTTGTCACGCTTAAAATATATGGGGGAAAAGGAAATATAGAGCAGGAGAAGCGGGAACTTTGTAGACGAATAGACGACCCATGTGGTGTACCCCGGTGGTACCTATCTAGACCGCTCAGTGCCATGTCACCAGCATGGCTCTCTCCACTTGGTATAATACAAATTACTTACCAAAAAGGGTTTTCACGTTTACACATTTTTTTCTGGTCGGTAACAGGCTCAGAAACTTCCCTTTTGGCGATAATGACCTAGGGAAAAACCGCTCTTGTGACAGTCAGTTACAAAGACCCAGACCATTACAAACAGACATGTTCATGCACACAAATGTTTGTAATGACCGGGATCGAACCCGGAACCCTGGTGTAGTAGCCGACGTCTCGACCATTACACAAAACGGGTCGTCAAAGTGCTCTGCAGTGCAATGTTAAATGATAATTTAATGATTTGTCACTATGTGACAAACAAATACAAACTAATTGTTAACCGATAGTGTGGCCCTAGCATCAAAGAGACAAAACTAATCTGTATATTCATAGTGTGGTGTTGGTAACGCCATCAGACAAGTAGGCAAGTAAGTAGCATTAAATGGCCCGCAGTGCATTACATTTATTGCGCCGACATTACGTACTATTGCGCCACTAATTATATCACAATCCCTTAAGGGGTTTTGACGTAAGAAAGAAAGCGATGTCCTTTACTGGACTTAGCGCGCGCGTGGAATGATAAGGTCGAAGCGGTCTAGGAATGTTTGTAGGCGCGTACGCAATAATTAACGCTCAAACATATGCATGAAGGGTGACGAACTCGATGATTGGATAATTGGTAAATACCAACCGGCCTGTAGTTGAATTTGATGAATACGAAGGTTTTTCTACATAAGAACATGAACTATAAAATTATTCGAAAATAAGTAAATTTTTTAGTACTATCTTACAACATTGAAAATATAATGAAATACATTTTTTTAAATCTTTCACGACTTACGACTTATAATAAAAAAATGCCAAAGTGCGAGTTAAACATGGGTACGTTCGAAACGTGCGAAACGAGGTGTGTGCATGGTAACCTGCTGAGCGATAGAAGCTGTTCTAACTTTGAGAACAGATTTGTGCTTAACGAAGAACAAGCCGCAAATGCACTTAACTTATGCGGCATTATTATGTTGTATTATGTATTAGTTTAATAGGTAGGTACTCTTATTGAAAGGGGTGACCATGAATTCTATAAGACCTAATGTTACATTTAGTACTAAGTACTACTAACATTAGGTACATCCATCTAAATCTCTACAAGTAACTTTATTTATAATACAACGATCTAGCAATATATGTTTAGGGAGTATTAAAATGTATGTAACTATACTGTTTGTCAATTTGTTATCAGTATTGATTCCAAAATGGCAACACCAGTAATAAATTGACAATAGGAGCTAAAGGACGCCATTCCAAGCTGTGGATTTGTCATATAGAAAAAATATAAAATGTCAATAGTCACGTCAATTATGAAATGCTTGTTTTCTAAACATACGAATTTATCTTTAAATAAATAATCAACCATCGATATTGATAACAAAACCATTACCTAAATGTTTAGGGAACCAATATAACATTGTTTGGAAACACCATTTGGTATATTTGTGCTAGAAGGTAAGCTTTTCCTGATAGTAGATCCAGCTCGTGTTATTTTTATCTTTAGGAGGTATAATTAACAGTTATTTACTAATGTACTAGTGCTCAGTCATCTCATAAGCTCTTCTATAACGGGCAGTTGTATGGATTGGAACTTAGTCTACTCTAAAAACTATGGAAAAATATGGTTTTCAGGATCAACTTCTAACTACAATGTCTATGCCACATAGTAGCTCTAGTACTACTAGCTCAAGCACAAAACGCAAAGAAATATACAAGTAAGTACATAAGTAAGCTGTAACACTTTTCATTTATTAGATAACTTTCAACATTTAGTACTTTTAACATATTGCTGTCTCTTACATTAAGATACTGTGATATATTTTAAGATAAAAGATAAAGATAAAAAATACTTTATTGCACCTAAAAAATCATGCAACAACAGATAACAGAAAAAAAAATCAAGTACAACATGGCCATAAGCCAAATTATTAAAAAATATTTCTTTGCTTCGAAACATTTGCGTTCAACTTACTTGAATTTGACAAATAAAACTGTAAAATAACACACTTTTATTGAAATTACTAATGAAAAGGAATTAACTTCTGATTTATTAATTGTCTGTCTTAGTGTTAATTTGTACTGAAACTCCTTCCAGATACCAAGCACCATGGCCATTGTATTCAATGAACTGGTCAGTCCGACCTGACAAGAGGTTTCGACTGGCTTTGGGCAGTTTTGTTGAAGAATACAATAATAAGGTGATACATTTAAATATATATTACTCCATTACTTATCTTTTGACATATTGACAGTATACTAGCATTTGTATACAGAGTTGCTTCGTTTAGATAGCTTTCTTCTTCAAGCACTATGTAAAAAGGTCTATACTAATTTTAATAGCTTTTGATTGGGGAGAGATTTGATAGGCAATGTTGAAATAAATTCAGGCTTACAATAAACACTTTAAATTCCACGAACACTATAAAAATACATTGTAATGCATATCAACTACTAAAGTAAAGAAAATACATCAGTTATATATGATTTTAGTACAAATCATCTCCTTAGATGAAGAGACAAGTGAGTTCAGTGCCAAGAGCACATTCGATCATCCATACCCTACCACGAAGATTATGTGGATACCGACAGCAAGGGTGTGTACCCAGACTTGCTGGCTACCAGTGGTAAGTCATATTTATTTTAATAACACAAAACAGGTTACAATCAACACAAAAAGCCAAATTACTAACTAAATCTAGGAGCTACACTATAACTTGTAAATAACTAACTAGTGCTTCCAATAAACAATAGTTCCACTCAGTTACACAGTGCAGGCTTGGAATAGAGAATAGTTAACATTCCTTGACACAGAAAGCTGGGATATAGCTCTATCATGGTAAGGTATGTCACTTGCCATCAGCTGAGCGAACTAACAGTTCTGATCACTTTATGACATAAAAAAATTAGCACAGTCCCAAGCGTTCTTTTCTTTTAAATTATAAGAGTTCTTAAAAATTGCTCATTATGTAAAAAAAAAATAAGAAACCTTTTTTTTATTTACTTATGTTTAGAAACGAGTTTCATAACTCTGCAAATATTTCCAGTGCAATGTAGAACATCCTTAAAAAAAAGCATAAATTTTTATCATTGGACACCAATGACACACCTTTAAGTACCATGTTGTTATTGAGATTGTGCTTGTATGCTATTTATGGATTACCATCCAGTGCATTTATTTTGTTAACTTTCCTTAAATCTAAAAGATTGTAATCTGTCTGCATACCAGAGAAATAAATAAATTACAACTTTAGTAGTCCGAAACAAATAATTTTTATTTTATTTTTTTAATTTCTGGCTTTCAATAAGTAAAATATTGGCCAGTCCCACACCATCTGGATAATCATAAACTAGTACCCCAAACAAAATTCAGGATGTCTATGTAGTCAGGTAGCCGCTAATAAATATTTTCTTCAAGGCGACTACCTAAGAATCTGGCGCGCAGGCGAGCCGTACACATTATTCGAGTGTGTGTTGAACAACAACAAGAATTCCGACTTTTGCGCGCCCCTAACCTCGTTCGACTGGAACGAGGTGGACCCCAACCTCATCGGCACGAGCAGTATCGACACCACATGCACGATATGGGGCCTGGAGACTGGACAGGTGTTGGGCAGAGTCAACGAGGTCTCCGGTCATGTGAAAACACAGCTGATTGCGCACGATAAGGTATGCTTGGGAAATAAAAACAGAATAAGAAATCGATTACAGATATTAAAGTTCATTTAGCATAGTGTAAAAGACCTGACTCGACTTAGTTAAGGTGGTCGGTAGCAGATCGAGGTCAATAGGTATTGTCTGGATGGTCTTCGTTTACCATTAGACATTGTAGGCTCTCCTATTCAACCTATTGCAGTCCACTGCTGGACATAGGCCTCCCCCATTTTGCGCCAGATTAGGCTCTAATAATGATGAACAGTGTAAATAACTAAACAAAATGATACACACTGTCATTATTTGTGGTCATTTAATATAATTTGTAATACATTGCTGGCTAGGTTAGGTTACTAATCATTTTTAGGTAAAAAAAAAACAAATTTTCATCAATCCCGACAAACACGCGTCAGAGCTCAATTTTAATTCAATGAGTGTAAACAAGAAAAAACGCGGCGTGAACGCATTAATAGATTCTATACATTTTTGATCGAGTTTGAAAAATTTAAAAGGGAGAGATAACAAACACAAATAAGTTTACACTATTTTCAATATTTAAATTTTTTACATAACCCTTTGACCGCAAATGACGGCTTAAATCTCCAGTTAAATATTATCAGTAATCGATACTGAACCTCCCTTTTTTTGTAGTTGAAAAAAGCGTCGGTGGCTCAATGGTGTGGACTGTTGCCCTCCTACCGGGAGGGCTGAGGTTCTAATCCCGCCACGTACCGATGTGTTTTCGAATTTTCGAAATTATATGTACGTTATCCGCCGCTCTTACGGTGAAGGAAAACATCGTGAGGAAACCTGCGCACGCCTGCGAAGAGATTCAAAGTTTGTGCGTGAAGTCCAACCCGCACTGGGCCCGCGTGGACGACAAAGGCCCAATCACCCTGTACGTGTAGGCTCATGCCCCTCGGTGGGGACGTTTAATGAGCTGATGATGATGGTGAAGATGAGTGGTGTGTAATAACACGAGTTTTATTGCAGGAAGTGTACGATATAGCGTTCAGTCGCGCGGGTGGCGGTCGGGATATGTTCGCGTCGGTAGGCGCCGACGGCTCGGTACGAATGTTTGACCTGCGTCATCTGGAACACTCCACTATTATATACGAGGTGAGTAATATAACTTGTTATAGACGGTTCAAAGTAAAGGTAAAGATTCGTGATACGTTTTATTCGGCACTGTTGATCGACAAATGACGCTATTATCTAATTGGAGTATCTACATCCTAAACAGAAGTATCCAATAAACTGAGAAGTTACATTGTCCACATTAAAAAAAACTTGAGGAGAGGTGAATTTTGAATTTTGTTATTTACTTTAACAGAAATTACTTTAAAAAGATTCAAAGGTGTGCGTGATGTCGTCCAATCCGCACTGGGCCCGCATGAACGACTAGGCCCAATCACCCTATACGGGTAGGCTCGTGCCCCTCGGTGGGGACGTTTAATGAGCTGATGATGATGACTTTATTTCAAAATCACATAGATGTAGTTTTTCAACAAGAAAAACTACATGAAAAAGATTTGGGTGAAATCTTTTGGATTGTCCAGCTATTATAAATAATATTAAAGAAAATCTGAAGACCACAACTAATGATCACGATGGTTTAAAACTTTAAACAAACACAGATTCTTGGAACCAAGGAATTGTAAAGTTTTGAAATTCCAGCAACAATCGCTGTTCAAAGCTACTTACTCAGCTGCAACTTGCAAGGAATAGTGCTTATAGGTTGATAAGTGAAATATTGCTGCCTCATATTTCTATTGATAGTTTTCTTCATATTTAGTAGGTGGTAGACTCGATACTGAGTTGTCTAGGACGGTACCACCGCAGTGCCGGATATCGTCCCGTGAAACAGAAGTGCTATGCACTTTTGTGCTTCGGGGGCACTGTAAATGTAATTACCGGGTATAAGAGAACTAACATCTGTTGTCTCTGGTGTCAAGCGCAGTGCGGCATTGACGGGGTCACTGTCTATTTGTTGGTCTCCTTCAATGCCGCTCTGTCATAGTAAGGGCGTACTACTTAGGTGGGCTTTTTGACCGTCCTGTACATTATAATATAAAAAAATCATTATGCCCACAGGACCCACAACACACGCCGCTACTCCGGTTGGCGTGGAATAAACAAGACCCCAACTACCTAGCCACGGTGGCGATGGACGCGTGTGAAGTGATCATACTGGACGTGCGCGTGCCTTGTACGCCCGTGGCGAGACTGAACAACCATCGCGCATGCGTCAACGGGATTGCATGGGCGCCACATAGGTAACCATACTATATAATTGAGCTTTTTTCATAGTGAGGTTAGTTAAATAGCTATTACGTATGCATCCACAACTGCGCTTAATAACTTTTGTAATAAAAAACTGTCAAAAAGAGCCTGCCTCTCATAACACAGGGTGACCTTATGTGGCAGTTGTTCAATATATTTTCTGTACTGTGTTTTTATGAAATAAACATTATTATTAAATTAGCTAAATATTCATGTGTACTTAAAAAAAGTAAATAACCTGACCATTCACGTAATTAAGTGGACACAAGTTGACCTGAACGTGGTTCAATAAAATAAATATCTACTGACACTCTCAAAGCGCCATCTAGCCCCATATTAAGCAAGGAGCTTGCAGTTTGGGTACTAGGCATCTGAAAAACATACTTATATATTTTTGTTAATACATGCATATGATACATAGAAACACCCATTTATGTTTCTTCTGCTAATAAAAGAGCCGCCAAAATCTGTCCAGCCGTTTCAGAGATTACCCGAAACAGACAGACAAACATTAAAAAAATATATTTTAGTGTATGCTCCATATATAATATGCATGTAGTAAAAAATGGTTACTTCAATGTGACATACATACACTCCAATTTAATTTATACATATACATTTAAGTTTTTAGTCTTCCTGATATAAATGAAAAGATAGTGTATATTCTTGTTTATTCATTATGACGACCCATTTGGTGTAGTGGTTGGACGTCGACAACTACACCAAGGGTTCCGGGTTCGATCCCCGGGCAGTACAAACATTTGTGTGCATGAACATGTCTGTTTGTAATGGTCTGTTTCCTATGTATAATATGTATTTACAAAAAAAAATGTATCTAAGTATCTGTTGTTTAGTACCCATAGTACAGGCTTCACACTTAACTTGGGACTAAGTGCGCCGTGTGAATGTCAGTGGATATTTATTATTAATTATTTGTTTGCTTTAATATTAATATTTTTGATGGTTGATCGATTCTCGATTGTGACGGCGTTTCACAAAAGTTACTTTATCCAACTTGCAGTTCGTGCCACATATGCACAGCGGGCGATGACCACCAGGCCCTCATATGGGACATACAACAGATGCCGCGGGCCATCGAGGACCCGATACTGGCCTACACCGCGGCTGAGGGCGAAGTCAACCAAATACAGTGGGGCGCAACCCAACCGGACTGGATCGCGATATGTTACAACCGCCACACTGAGATACTGCGCGTCTAGTCGCGCCATGGCTACCGATGTAACCGAACGCTAGTGTTGGCTGACTATCGATAGTTTGGATATCGATGGTTGACCTCAGTGTTGCCGAACTATCGTTGGACTATCGATAGTTAACCTCGAAAATCATCGATACTATCGATAGCTTAGTTTAGCGCATTACTATTGATCTACTGCAATACTATCGATAGTATCGTAGCTCAATTTAGAGATTACTATCGATAGAATCGGTACTATCGATCGTGTCAATACTGTGAATAAAAGGTCTACTATCGGCAGTGCAATAGCATCAATAGTTGGTGTAATTTGCAAAACCGATTCTATCGATACTATCAGTAGTTGTTGAACTACAATACTGTCGATAGTATTGCAGTGTACCAATACTATTGCGCTAAACTAAGCTATCGATACTATCGAGCGGCAACATTGGTTGACCTTGAAAATCTATGAAATTGATAGGCCTATCGATATCGATAGTATCGCAAATCTAAATATTGTAAAATCAGTATAGGATTTTTGTAATGCTTCGCAGCAATCTCGTCTCACTGTCGATTCGATTAGCTTCGATATTGTCGATAGAATTTCGCCTCAACCTATCGCAGTCCACTGCTGGACATAGGCCTCCCCCATTTTGCGCCAGATATCCCGGTCCTCCCCTTTTCTCATCCAGCCTCCACCCGCGACCTTTCGCAAGTCATCGGGTCGGAGGGCGTCCTACGCTACGCTTGCCGAGACGCGGTCTCCACTCCAGAACTCGTCTGCTCCAACGGCCATCGGTTCTGCGACATACGGCACCAGCCCACGTAATATTTAGCAGCAATAGTATCATCACTATCGATTCGATTAGCTTCGATACTGTCGATAGAATTTCTCTAAGTCGATATTATTGATATTGTCAATACTATCGAAGTAGTTGGAAGACCTATCTTCATAACCGGGGGGGCGTTCAAGTAATTCGTAACGCAATTTGAGGGGAGGGGGTGTCGCGTGAAAACTTACTATGCGTTACAGAGGCGGGAGGGTGTCGTTCTTACAACACGTTACGTAACGTCTTTTCAATTATAAAATTAGGGAAATAAAAATTTATTTCAAATATATTGGCAACACTTTTCATTTACGTTTACGGGCACTCCCCGACGGTCGTTCATCCCCTGGTCGACATTTTGAACTTTCCCTCGCAAGATGGCAAACCTTTTATTTTATATTTCACGGAGAATCCCTCGAATTTATTGCACATCATAAAGTAATAATAAAAAATATTGTTTTTGTTAAGTATTTTATTTAATAGTTTATATTTATAGCACAGAAAATGTTTGTGGTGCGTTACAGGGGGCAGTTACAAAAAACGTTACGTTACAAAGGAAGTAGGTGGTCAAAAATACTTGAACGCTCCCTTAATATTAGTACACAATTAAGACCTGCGCATAAGAAGGATTCTAGAAGCGCGTATTGTCCAGACTACACCCACGGCGTTTTCTCCGTACGATAGCGTAACTACGAATTGCTTTCTTTTATTAGGCAATTCGTTTTTCTTAAATTGTTTTGTCTGTCCAATACAGTTGTCCCTTACATTCTTACGATCTCAAATTCGTTAAACCGAGTGTAATTTTGTATCATTCAAAATTGTTATAAACGACGCGGTCTATCTTTGTATCATTCAAAATTGTTATAAACGACGCGGACTATCTTTGTAGAGGCAGCAAGCATTAGCATACCCACGACTCAATTGTTGCCTTCCTATCTGGAGGATGCAGGTTCAAGTCCCGCCACATTATCCGACGCTCTTACGATGAAGGAAAACCTCGTTAGGAAACCTACATACGCCTATGAAAAAATTCAAAAAATTCTGTGCGGATTGGCCTATTTCCACCCGCATGGACGACTAAAGCCTATACACCGAACGTCCTACACGTTCGGCCCGTTGTGCCCTCGATGGGAACATAAAATGGGCTAAGATGATGATTTAGCCAAATTTCATATGACTGTGTCCGAAGTCTTTATAAGGCTGAAAACGCGCATTTGAAAACAAACCAAATTAATAAAATTATAGATATGATGACACATATGTCAAAGAGGCCTCCTTAATTCAAACTTTGCTAACCTTTAGTGAAAAGGATTATATGGTCAAACTGAAGTTAAATGTTTGCCTCTTTGACTGACTCAAAATTTAAAACAATCCAAAACGAATTTAATATCTGTAACTGTGACTTAATTTTATTGCCTTAAATCTTTTATTTTATTTTCCTGCATTCATGGGTATTTAGGACCCAAACTTTCAAGTAACACTATGGTGTACTTTTACTATAGATACTATCATTCTTTTATTTCTGCGTTTTAAATCTTTATGAAATGACATTTTGAAATGTTTTAGAAATACCGACAATTGACTCAAAAAAAAATATTATGTAAGTGTGTTTTGCAATACTAGTGTGTGATAGCAAGATTGACATGAATCCTGATGGGGCGAGGAAATTGTAATATCCCAGATGGATAATTTTTATATTTTGTGTATAATTGTAGATAATGGAAAAACAAATTGTCTACATCGAGAAACATAATTGACTGATTAATAATAGACAATTCTAAAAATTGCATCTATGAGACTATCCTAACATAACCTCAAATTGTGAACAAACTTTTCAATTTATGTAACTCAAAATCAGGACATTTTTCTTAGTACTTATCTATTTTTTAATTTAACGGATAGTCTTAAATTGATGCTAGGTACTATTTTGGTGAAATAACAATCTAGATCTGTTATCTATTTGCGAGAAATAGAATGTATATTTTGTATGCTAGGTCTCAAAAACTAAATCTTATGTATTTTGTGTACCTACCTGATATTTATATGCATTTATGAGCGATATATAAACTTCATTTTTTAGTCTACAACATAAACTAGTATTATTACAAAGACCATAAGCAATTAGCCTATTTGTAGGATTGTATTTATGTTCATATTGGACATACAAGCATATTTATTTGTTCTGTACTATGTCCCTTCTGACTTACGTTTATTTGCTATTATATAATGAAGCAGAAATATATATTGAAGCTTTTTATAGAACAGTTGTGTTTATCATAGTTCCTCTGAAATGTAACCAAACAATCCCGTGTTTGTAAATCATTGTTGTTTTAATAATTACCAATAAGGACTAGATTAATTATTAATTTATGTATTAGTAGTTATTAGGTTTCATATTATTGAATAAATAAATTATGAAACAGATGAATGCACTTTATTGTCATAAAACTATATAAAATAAAAATTTAAGATGTAAACAACTCAACTTATTGTATATGGTGTATAAATTCTGTATAACATAGTTTCATATAAAATAAATTCATCCTGACTTTTGACCCAATGCAAACTGTTCATACACTTTCAATAAAGAGTCTGGAGTTCTAGGTTTGAAATCTTTTAAAACCTTTTCAAAATGCTCCATTGTGACAGCGGGGCAGTTGATGTCCTTCTCCAATGCTTGCAACGCGGCCTCATGGCATAAAGCCTGTAGTTCCGCCCCTGAGAAACCATCTGTCCTACAAGCAAGACTATGAGAATTGATATCATCACTTGTACTCATTTCTCCAATTTCAATTCTAAAATCTGCAATCTAGTTTCGAAGTCGGGCAATGGCACATAAATAAGGCGGTCCAATCGCCCAGGGCGGAGCAACGCCCTATCAATCTTGTCTGGACGATTGGTGGCCGCCAGAATTGTCACAGAATTTAATGGCACAACACCATCCAACTCTGTCAATAGCTGCGCCAAAACCCGCTCGTGGACTCCAGCCTCCCCAGAACTTCTCTCCCGCCGATAGCATCCATCTCATCAAAGAATATTATAGATGGCGCCACTTGCCGCGCTTTTGTAAACAAATCCCGAACAGCACGTTCCGACTCGCCAACCCATTTGGAGAATAACTCGGACCTTTTATCGATAAGAAATTAAGACCACTTTCGGTTGCTAACGCTTTAGCTATCATAGTCTTGGAACATCCTGGCGGTCCATATAGCAGTACACCACTAGGAGGCCGAATGCCAAGTCGTTTAAAACTTTCACTATGTTTCAAAGGCCATTCCACTGCTTGACGAAGTTTGAGCTTCAAATTCCCTTGTCCTCCAATATCAGACCACCTGACATTAGGTACCTCTATTAATAGTTCCCTCATTGCACTAGGTCTGACAATAGTAAGGGCTGCCATAAAGTCTTCATGTCTTATTGAATCACTTGACCTTTTGATGCATTTCATTGAAGCTTGTGTACACAAATTCACCAAGTCTGCTGCCACATATCCGTGTGCTAAATCTGAGATACCATCTATTTCATGGGAAGACACTTTGCTTGATAAATTAGAAAGCAAACTGTACAAAATTTGTTTCCTTCGGATTCTATCTGGTATTGGGACTTCAATTTCTTTGTCTAATCTTCCAAATCTCCTAAGCATGGGATCTACTGCATCTGGCTTCCTTGTTGTAGCCAAAATAAATACTCTACTGCTTTCTGCATGCAAGCTATCTAACAGAGATACAAATGCTGATGTTACTCTTCTCTCTTGTTCAGTGCTACCAGATGATCTCTTTGGACAAATTGTTTCAATTTCGTCAACTAAAATAATACTAGGTTCATTTTGAATTGCTTTTGAGAATAGGGTTTTCATTGTACCCTCTGTCTCACCAAAGTATTTACTAAATATTGCAGGCCCATTTATTTCTACAAAATGCAGTTTAGGTTTTCAATTAAATATTTGCAAATTGCAGTTTTTCCTATACCAGAATGACCATGAATTAGCAGACCTCGTGTTGGTTGGAAGTTAGCTGCAAGAACTGGGTCAAAGGATATGTTTATCAGTGTTTTTACCTCATCAATTATATCATCCACACCCCCTAAACATGTAGGTTTCTTTTTGACTTTTTGTATAACATCTTTTTCAATATTCCACACTGTTTTGTTACTTGTTAGATTCCAACCACTTGTATTTTCTTTATCGTTTTCTGATTTAACCTGTGTTACCTGTATTTCTAGTTTCTTACCAAAATAATAATAGACCAAGATGCTTCCAACCTTTACAAAATTATTGTAGAAATGATGTTTTAAAATGTCACTTATATCATTTTCTATTTTGTGATTTTTCAAATTCACTGATACAAAAGTTGCTTGTGGTACTTCTTCCTTTACAACAGAAATGGCAACCTTTTTACTATCACTACACCATAGTCCGGATAACTCTGAAAGATTTACTTTTGTTAAGGCAAATTATCAGGTTTCTATATTCACAAAAAAAATATGTAAGCTAAATAAAATATCTTTTTACTTTCACCATACTAGTTAGCCTCTTAGTAAAAAAGTTGATTGATGGTTGGAACAGGCGATGTAAACACTAGATATTATGACATTAATAATTAACAACTATGATTGAATCCCAAAATAAACTACAACTTGTACATGGGAATCAAACTATGTATATATTTTTTTTATTGAACAGAAGGCAAACAAGCATATGGTTCACCTGGTAAGTGGCACCGCTGACCATGAACATTTGTAAGACCAGATGTCCCAGAAATGCATTGCCAGCCCTAAACTTTTATACTTATTTGACTTTTTTATTAATCCATATAAATATAGATACAGAAGTTTTTATGAGGTTCATACATTTCATGTATGTACCTTGGATATTGTAGCTATACTGTGATTTTAATTAAGAATTTTAGGGCGATACAGCCAACAAAATCTGTTTCAAGTCCTGCTTATTTCTAACATTAAAATATCTACAAACAATATAGTTAATTACCAGCTGCAGGCAGTATTATAGCCGCAGGGGCTGAAGTTTTAGATGGCCACATACGTTTCACCAGCGCAGGAGCTCCTTCTCTACTTAATTCCAGTGGCCACCTATGACTGCTCCTATTAGCATACCAGCAGATGGATGAATCAATACCGCATCTTTGGCACCCCATCAGCCGGGGCGCCACCTCTCACTAGCCATGAGTGCAGTACTCCATCAGCTACATAAGGGCACTTTAGCTGATCTTTTCCGCAATTGAGCTCGACGTGAGTATTTTTGTCATTAGAGGTTATACTGCAACCGCAACGCTCACAGTCTACCCAAAGCGTTTTCTTAGGCTGTTTAGGCGGCATTTTCGATAAGTATTACAATTAAATATAATATATAATCTAGTAGTATAAACAAAGGAATTATTTACAAAGGAATCTATTTTGAATAGGTTATTTTGGTTAGATTTATGACATTTTAATTTTATCGTAGAACAAAACGCAACTGCAGCTGTCGAAAGAAAACATGCGTTTTATTCTCCAAATTATTTATTTTTATGGTTTAATAATTTTCATAACATGTTGCTAATAAAGTTCTCAAATTTAGATTGTGATTTCTTACGTATGTAATGAGTTACGTTGTAATAATATTATAGTATTTGAGTTACTTTTAAAAATAGCATGGTTGGTCTATAGTCTGTTTCACGAAAGAAGTCCCCAGACGTTTCGCCACTGTCGCCAAACGGAATGATACCAGTACTGAGAAAAGTATTTACCTACTTTAAATTTAAGGAAAATAACTAAAAATTATCTAAAATGTTTGAATAAGATAAGTTTAATATTTTGTACACTAGAGACACAAATACATTTTAGTATGTTGTTAATTTATATTTACGCTTTAACTGGCGCAGTTGCATATATTCAACAGACAATAGATTTTCTATTGTATGCTGTATTTATTGTGTCTGGTATCACGGCGGTAAATAG
>PQWD01002975.1:0-22632 GCA_019425675.1 Leucinodes orbonalis | reverse complement strand
CAAACAAAACAACAGTGCCTTTATTTGTTGGGGATGCAAAATTCTTCTTAATGATTACTTCGCAATCATGTTAAAACACTTGTATTAAAGAAATATTTTCTCCCTTTAGATTCGAAAAAAAATAAAATAAAATATAATTCATAATTAACAAAATGGAAGACTTGTAAATGGTTAAAAAAACAAGCTATAAGCCCGCTTACTGAGAATCACGATACGTCACTTTCAATTCGAGTTTACAATAATTTTAATAGGGTTCTGATTGAAATTCAAATGTATAACCTACTAACTTCTATGAAATAACTAAAATTAGTAATTGCACGGAAACAAGGCAAGCCCAAAACGCTCACGGCTTCGCACTTTTACACTATATCAGATTTATCTCTAACAAATCTGTAAGTGCCGTCCTTTGTCATACATAGTTTTTTGGTAAATGCTCGTGCACGTTCGGCTCTTTTCTAATGGTGAAATCATCTGCCAACAGTAGCCCACATAGCAGTGGGTGGTATTAACACACTCCATCTGAGCCTGGAGTACGGAGACCTTGTGTAAAATGACCTTTGTAACTTATTATCTGTTTATCATTCACTGATAGTATTGCAATCCCTGGAAACAATTATGTCATTTTGAATATTTTATTATAAAAATAAAAAATAAATTGCCCTTAATTTGCCCCATAGCACATGCATATTAGCTAAGATTGCACCGCTTGAATAACGTCCGTTTATATTATTTTGTTAAAAAACAAACAATCCAGCAAATATTTCCTTCGCATAAGTTTGCACTGGTACTTCGCTAGGTGTAAGAAAGAAATACAAACCTTCCCTAATAATTCAGAATTTTGAAGACCTGCTAAGAAATAGAAAATATTTTAAAAGGCACTATGCAGTACGTCTTTTTGTATAACACAACTTTAAATATTAGGTATTAAACCATTAAAAAATGAATACATCCAATTTTCTATTGTATCTGCAATGAAAACAGTATTGTGACCTGAACCTGAAATTGCAAGTGTATCATGTTCACCTACTTTCTCTCCACTACACTGTGTATATTAGTTTGTCCTTCAAAAGTCTATATCTGCCATCTGCGGTTATAGCAACTTGTTTAGGCCAATGTGCGTGATGCAGCGGTTCCCTCATGACAGTCTGTCTCTCATCCAACTTCAAACTAACAAAACACCGACTCGTATTCACACATCTCCAACGAAACCTCGACTTTGGGGTTCTGGTGTAGTAATAACCTTTGTATTTCAGCAGTATTTTATCGTCCACTGTTGTTACGAAACTAACTTGCCCTGAAATCATCATGGAATACTTTATACGAGTACCATTGACATCTGCTGCTCACTCTTGACCTTTGATTTTCGTCTGCCATTTTAAGCAATATACGTTTATTGCTACAGAATCAGACATTTATTTTCTTTCTTTTTAAAACTTAAGATTCTTCCATGCAGTTATATAAAAGTTACATCAACATTAGATAATGCAGTTTTCAAGTTCCAATCTTATTTTTAATAATAGAAATTTCTTGTTACTAAACGGTTTTATTGGTGGAATTAAGAAAAGCTGTACAATCGGATTTGACAAAACTATTGGTGTCAAATTGTTCAATGAAATTTGATGCGAGTCTGAACGATTTCATAAGACTTTTAACATTGTTATGGAAACATAAAGCATTATTTACAAATTCTTTCACCTTTAGCTTTCATGTAAGCTAATGTATTTTTTGTAAAAATATAAATCTAAAATCTTATTACGATATAGCAAATATATACAAACTTCTTATCATATTTCTAACACTATCTTTAATAGGTAAGAAATGAGTATTCTTTTAATTTACAAATCACCTAATAATGGAATGCACATATACAAACATCCTAAATAATTATAACGCTATTTATTATCTACAAAATGAAATTAAAATTTAAGGGTCTTAAAAAGCTACATGTTTTTCTTTAACATGACAACAGTTCTTTACAGGGCCTACTAAAGCGTATTGCCTTAAAGGATATTGGCGGACGATTGCAAATAGCAATTCTTTTGAAATGTACTTTTTATTGTACAACAGCAGCATATGCTGAGGCAGTGTCCATTTGACTAATAAAGTAATGCAATCTCTTGTTTGTGTTTAATGTTATGTTATAATTTTATATTCTTTAAATTGTTTTTAATCATGTGTACTACAATTAGTCAATAAATGTTATTCTTTATTTCTTTTCTAATGAGAGAACACTACTTCACGGTCATTTCGAACAACGATGGTCCCAAAGTCGACTCTAACAGCAGCCGTTACAAGAAGGGAGTTGACTATTATAGATAATTATGTTGCTAAGATAACAAATAATAATTAATACAATCCTTTCAGTTATACTTGACAAATGTACAATATTTATCTAGATTAGGCCCTATAATTGACTCTCCGAGATAGTTTTGCGTGGTTGGCATTATACCAATAAAAATGACTATCAAGTCATCACAACTTTACCAGCCAAGGAAAAAGTGCAGTCAACTCTCAATTTTAAAGCTTTATACAAAGAGACCAAGGACGTCCCAGAACAAGACTCAAACATCGGTTTATCAAGGAGTTATGCCGAACGCCTTTAGGCTTGTTGCATAATGTTTTACTTCTTAAATGTTTAGGTGAGGAAGGCCAGGGTATATAAAAGTATATAAGGGTCTGGTCCTGAATGCAGAGCCCAAAGCTTCTTGCATCGTTCAGTACGATGAGACTTGAGTCCTTAACACGAAGGCAGTGAATCACTCCATTAAATATACCATCGCATATTTTCTGGTTTCAAATCGAAGAGGGCACGCTACTACCAAAGTTGCAAACATAGGTGGCACATACTGCCCACCTAAGAAGTTCCAATTTGAGAAAGCGCTCCCGTCGAATCCAATTAGGATAGGTAGCGTGTAGAAAGATATTCTTTTAGTTTATCAAGATTACACGACAGCGTACATGGTTAATATAATTTCAATGCAAGGTAAGGTAGTAATGCTATTTTTTACGTTATAAAGTGTACAGGATGGTCAGAACACTCATCTGATGGTAAGAGATATGCCCGACCATGACAGAGAGGCATTGAAAGAAAATGAACTGTTGACATGAGAAATGTCATTGGTAGAGGCCAGATCAAGATAACAGATTACCGGAATATCTAGCCCAGAAAGATTTAATGGCGAAGCGATAGATTATTATAATAGCGAAGAAACAAACAAAGAAATCCGTAACCAAATTAAAAATTCCGGCGTAACTCAAACGATTTGCAGCGACAATAGATTGATAGACGTCATATTTTGAAGATTACGACCAATTGATAGACTATTGCTTTAAAAAGGTTCAGAGCAAACACGAGATTACTTTAACTTCAAGAAAAAATACGTATTCTTATTGATGGAACTTAATGAAATACGTAAAAGTAAAAATTACAATATTATCATCATTATCATTGCAGCCAGAAAATGTTTACTGTCCAGCATGGTCCCAGACCAATACCTTCCAATCCACTAGTTGGAGGATACTCGTATCTGCATTCATCCCTCTATCATGTAACGCTACGAAAAAATGTACTGGAGGGTGCGAAGCACTCTAGCGAGTAAATGCGGAGCTGGCTCCCTTGAGCGACCTAAAATGGAGAGTGATACTCGGCCATGTACTATTACGTGTAAGTTCAGGAAAGATTGAAAAGCTGTTAAAGTTTTATAAAGTGTGTCGTAAGCCAAGGACCCAGAGGTTGCACATTTGATGGTGGATGGTAACTTTACCATATCCCAGTATCCCCATTGATGAAATACTTTGACCTTCTTAAATCAAAGGGACATAGGGACAGAGAAAGCGTGTTTGTTTTATACTATGTAATGATGATATTCTAAAAAGAAAAAGACTAGCGTATTCAACTATTAAAGTAAACCGTGTTGTTAAAGGCATACGGATATCTTTCATTCACAAACATGTACTTCCCTGCTTTATTTATTACATATTGTTTAGGCGGATGGCAGTGATGTGCTGGTTCCCTCACCACTCTTAGATGTCTGTCCAGAAGCATACTGACAAAACATTTCTTTGTGTACATACAACGCCAACGGTTTCTAGACCTTGGCGACAGAGAGTAGAAGTAGCTTCTGTACTTCAATAGCACTTTATCATCCACTGTCCTTATAAATGTTACACCTGAAAGAATAACGTTCAGTTCAATAAAGAGAAGAGTTTTTGAATGCTTACATTATAATTAAAATACCTTAAAATACCGTAAATTTTTAACAAAACGAAAACACAAATGTAAAAATTTCAATTGATTATCAAATTTATGTATTTGATTAGGTTTAAATATCTTTTAAAACCTTTATTTTTATATATTTTTCTTGGGACTTGCAATATGAAATCCAGCTGTGTATTTATGTTATAAGCTTATGAGTGAAATAAATTTAAGCATCTAGTTATTTCGGCCTTTTTCATTGACGCAGAAACAGTGAATTCACTTAAGATATTAAAAACAGTAAATATTTTTAATTATATTATTCTCACGAACATGGAAGTACCAGTTTTTCGAATATTTTTATTTGGTACTTACCTCTAGCCAGACAATAATGCATCAAACACTTTGAGGAAACATTTTATCATGCTATTAAAATGAAACTCAAATTGACTGTTGATTCACATGTTTAATAACGGTACTTATTGTAAATTAATAAAATTTAGTCTTAAAAACTAAATGCAGTTTTACCTAAACTTTTGACATTCTAAACTTTATCAAATTTTTAAATCAGTAGTTTATAAATACATACTTTAAATACACAAAACAATATTGTAAACTATCCCTGATACACAACATTATTATATTATTACTTTATACATGAACCTATGATCGAAGATGGACGTATAAAAAAATACAACAGCTTGTCACTTCGAAAAGTACCTTTATGGCGACTATTACTCATATGTGAATTAAGAGTTATCGAAAATTGCCAATGTAGCTCATGAAAATAGTAGATTTATTCATTCTAATATTAAAAGAGTAAATATGTTTGTTGGTATTGAATAGACTCCGAAATAACCAATTTGAAACATTCTTACATCATTGGGAAGGGAGACAATCCCAGGTATTAACTGCTATTTTTCGAAAAAAAAAAACACTGAAACTCGTTCGAAGCTGGGGCGAAAGCAAATAGTATATTTTATAAAACTTTGGTGCCACGTACGATTACGTTTCCGATAAACTCTGTCACTACTGAACCAATTTTATAACTTCCGTCATTTGGCCCAGCTTAGAAGACAGGGTAAATATATCTAAATGATATCTCAATACCTATAAAATAATGTTTTAAAAATCATTTAAAACCTTAATTAAAATATATGATTTGCATATATTTTATTTTAATATCTTTATTAAAGACAAGTATGCAAACGAATATTTTAAATAGAGCGTTCTGTTATACCATAATAATATCAATCATAAACAATATCTGCTTCTTTCGAATGCAACTGATGAAACTAAACAAATGGTTTTTCAAATAGTTTCTGCATTGAGAGGTATTGCCCTACTATTTTTTTAACCTATTTGTTGTGATAGATAAGACAATACCAATGCCAACAGGGAGACTTCGAAATATTCAGTGTTGCTACTTTAGTTTTAGAAAAAAAATAAGTAGAAAAAACTGCATCGTAATAGAGAAGAACTTGTCGTTAGCATGGCGAAAATTTCCTGTAATGACTATATTTTCAAGGCCATGAACAAGGGTAGTTAGCTTAATCGTAAAAAGTGCTAGGTCGAGGGGCTAAGATGGCAACACTGTGTATATTCATAAGTTCCTCATAATATGAATAAAATATAATCCGGACACAATTTAACACGTAACATTGAATTTAATAAAAAAATATAGGTCGACTTAAATGTCTTAAAACTATGATTACGAACGGACCTATTAATGGAGGGCACATACCTCTTTGGGTAAATGCGTGTTTATACGTACACCGAGCTGGCTGTCGTTTAATGACACAGCTATTATATTATCAAGACTAAATTTTTTTACATCCATGGTTCTACATAGATTACTTAATATAAAAACGAGAATAATAACATATTTAAACACATTATAGTCAAAACTACGTTAAATGCAGTTTGATAAGACTTTCAATTCCTAATAAAAGCAGAAAAAGTGCTTACAATATTAGGTGGTCATTATTATCTCATAATAAAAGATATCTGCCATCAGGTAGAATAGTATACCTCTTGGGAGGATGTAAGTGCTCCTGAGGCTCATACCTTAGAACATTATAGGGAGTGAACGATAATGCAACGAAGCATGTAGAAGTGTTGATACATCGCCATCTGCTTTTGGACTTTGACTCCTTGGAATAGAAATGATTTTTGTAATGTAACAACTCCCTGCCTCTTGCAGTTTGTATCAGAAAAAGGCCTGCAATTTCATGAAAAAATAGAACATGTAAATAAGAATTACAGTTTTATTACCATAATCTACGTGGGTGGGGTCATGATGAAAAAACGCGATGGCTGAAAAAGTACTTGGTCCCTGTTTTCAATAGAATATGTTCAAATATATTTAAAATATTTGCACGTTACAGTCAAAGGTTATTCATGAAAACTGCCTTTTTGGTACCAAGTGTTCTTTCGTCCCTGGCCATTGCGTTTTTTCTGCACTAATTATCTGCCAGTTTCTGCCTCAAAAATGTAAACTTAATATAAAATACAAATGAAAGTAATAATTAAAATATTTAGATTTAATGTTCATCTCTTGTTTTGTTATCCCTGAAGTCAGTTACCAAATATAATCACTACTTGATCCTATTATTATTTGTTTTATAACGGGAAAAGTACTAAAAGAAATTGATTACATTTACTCACATTGACTATATTCGTTTTAAGAATTCATTGTGAGCTCTTTGTTATACCGAATAAATAATTAAAAACAAATAAAGAATATTTGAATAAAACACAAATTTATCTGATTTTATTTATGACTTAAACTATGTTTAACTATTGATTTTTATGTGTATCCCAGTGGATGTTACAATATAATTCTTACAGCTATGATTGTGCTCGTTAACTTTATTCAAAATGATAAGATCTTCAGTTGCGAAAACGTATGCTTTGCATTTGGGGAATAAAGTACAACTCCACCGATGTCTCTTTTGTCCCACGTAGTGCTTGAAGTAAGTATACTTTTCATAATACAACTGCTTTTTCCCATTCAAAATAGTTATTAAGCGTCCTGAAGTACAAATGAAATATAAAGTAGAATTAAACATTTTATATCGGTGATAAAGATCTTTAAAAGAGGGCGTTTTCACATTTAACGGTTCTACAGCGCATTTCTACTCGTATATAGTGAAAAAATATCGTTACTATGTGAGCCAAAAGCTAGCGAATTATCTGTCAAATAAAACAACTTGTTAATATAATTTACGTATAATCAAACTTACTATCAATTATTATATAACATAGTATTTATTATGTAACTTGTTCGTCATGTTTCTAACATTCTATTTGGGAAATATTATCAACTTGGAAAAAAAATGTGATTTAAACAAATTTAATATTTAAATTAAAAATAAAAGATTTCAAATTGTCAAAACTTAATATATATTTTATTGATCATACACATTAATACAATAAAACAATTTCTCTACTACAATGCCCAATCCTAATTATGTTAAAATAGCTATATTTTATAGACGCATTCGAGTCGTTGAAAATTTGAACAGCTGACTATTCAAAATTATTCAATTCAGCTATTCAAATAACAGAACAAAAACTAAACTCACACTTTAATATACGTTCCAGCATCGGTAACAACAAATAACTTATGATAATGATTATGCTGGTAATACCCGTCGAGGACATAAAGATCATCATCAAGGATCAGGTAAGCCTTGCATCTGGGGTTGGTGCAACTCCAACGTCCTTTCTTGCGTACAAAATGTTTGTAAAACGTGTGATTGTTGAACAAAAGCTGTTGTTTTCCGTTTTGTAGGTTTATCAGTGTGCCTTTGGAAAAAAACAAAGTTAGTCTAAATAACATATCGTTCAAAATAGATGATCGAGATCTGCATAATTGGGGTGTTGACTGGGTCTGAAAATAAATCTGAAACGTTACTTATTACAGCATGAAATCTATTATGAAATGTTTGAGTATCTCCTAATGGAATATTTTTTTAAATTACAAAATAGGTATTAAACCTGCGTCACTGAATAACCTAAAATGCTGCCACCATAGGTTTGCACAGGTCAGGAAGCAGCTCAGTTGATCTGTCAGTAAACACCCCCGTTGGAACAAATTGTTGTATCGGAATAATATTATGAAAGACAGTAACAACTGGTAGTCACTTTTCGGATGTCGAATCCGTGTATTAATTGAAGGCTCTTGCCACTAGAGTATTATATAAAGCCATTCACACGTGTCGAAAAATGGCGACATGTCGGCGCCGATATAAAATTGATTTTTCTATTAACATTTTACTTGGTGCTTAACTCGGCCTAAGTACCACGACAGTGCCATATATTGTCCCGAGTAATAAGAGTATTTTACGCTTCTGAGCTTCAGGATGAGTCCACCGTAACTACTAAATTATCGAGTCTAAGAGACTTAACATCTGTCGGCTCGGTTGACGGGCGTAGAAGTGTTGGTAATATTAACAGGTACTTGTTATTGATTCAATCAAACACTGGATCTGTCATGGTCAAGTCTTACCACCAGGTGCCCGTCCACACACGTGCACTATATACATACAACATACATACGTATCCGACACCGACAAGTGGGAACCAGCTGTATCCTTGCCGAGTACTGTCACAAACCTGTTGTCTTAAAGCTAAAACTGTTATGTTTTGACTACACAAAAAAAACCTTTTATTTCTGACACGCTTTTATTTACTAACAACAGTTGACATCAAGTTTTGATATTCAATTCGACAATTTAAAAAGTATTAATTTCATTTATTCAATTCAACTATTCAAAGTATAATTCACAATACGCATTTATATCTTAACGATTTCCAACTACTGGTAACAACGAATTGTAAGCGCTTATTTTTAACACGCTTTTACGAGTATTTACTAAGGTTGATGAAGTTCTTTTATTCAATTCGTATATTTGAAATAGTATTAATTTTATTTATTTTGAACTATTGAAAGTATATTTAACAAATAAATATGTACTGACATTTACACAGCGCCATCTAGCCCAAGTTAAGCGTGAAGCCTGAGTTATGGGTACTTAACAACGGATAATCATACTTATTTTTTTTTGTAAATACATACATAATATACATATAAAACATAAAACATCCAGTTCATTACAAACAGACACATTCTTGCACACAAATGATTTTACGGCCCGGGGATCGAACCGGAACCCTTGGTGTAGCAGCCGACATCTCAACCGCTACACCAAATGGGTCGTCAAATACCAATACATTAGATTAAATCTTGACATATTTCCCACTAGTGGTAACGACGAATTGTTTCGGGTTATGATTATGGTTGAACCAACCACTGTCCAGGATACGAAGGTTTTGCGTGAGGATCAGGTAAGCCTTGCACTTGGGGAAATTGGTGCAACTCCAACGACCCTTCTTCCGGTTGAAGTGTTTGAAATAAGTATAATCGTCGTACAGAAGCTGCTGCTTCCCGTTTTGGAGGCTAATCAATTTGCCTGAGAAACGAACACAATATTGTTAGTTTAATAATCGTAACCATGAAAGTAACTGGTGACAAAGCTTTCAAAATCAAATACTTACTAAACCAAAAATCACTCATTAAATATACCTAATATATTTGAAAGGCCGGCAACGCATTTCAGTGCCCTCTGGTATTGCAAATGTACATGGGCGGCGGTGACATTTACCATCAGATGAGCCGTCTGCTCGTTTGCCTGTTATAGTATAAAAAAAAAAAAAAACCTATGGGACCTGCATATAGAGCACTTTTGAATGCCACATACAAAAATTAATAAAGATTAACTTGTCCGGTTGCAGATTGCTATGACCGCCCTATAGCTCGGTGTTATTAGGGCTCGCAGAAAGGGCGACCCCGTTAAGCTTAAGAGCGACCCAAAGTGGGGCTCTAATGTTGGCTTAATAAGGCTGCGGGCCAGTTATTATTTGGTAACGCGAATAGAGATCGGACGAAACACCAAGAGCTCATGGCGATAGCTCATGGCGGCAAAATAACTCAATCCGTTTTCTTTGAGACTATTTTAGTAATGCATGATTTCTTTTTTTGCTTACTGCTTCAATATTATACTCACTAATATGTATATATCATTATCAGATCATTCAACATCCCCATCGAGGGGCACGAGCCTACACGTAAAGGGTGGCCTTAGTCGTGAACGCGGGCCCAGTGCGGATTGGACGACTTCACGTACAACCTTTGTATCGCTTCGTAGGCGTTCGCAGGGTTCCTCATTATATTTTCCTTCATCGTAAGAGCGTCGGACAAATGTTCATATAATTTCGAAAATCGAAACATTGGTATGTCGCGGTGTTTGAACCCACTTCACATCGGAAGGCAACATTCTACACCAATGAGCCACCGACGCTCTTTATGTGCATATGTCATCGAAAAATAACAAGAAACGCTAATTGATTAATTTTATAGGAAATTCATAAACTTCCGTAGGATTTTACACCAATGAAAAATTTTATTATTTTACGCCCAAATTTCCAGCGGCCGGCTGAACAACGTTATTAGTGATTATTTTGATTATGGCCACTATAGAACTTTCGTAGCTCTGTGGTAAATTTCACACTACTTTACGGGTGATTTCGGTAAGTTCATCAATTTACGAAAATGTATGCGTGCAATAACACAATTTATGTCTAGTGAAATAATCAATTTGCAGTTCTTGTTTCCCGGCAGCATACATATATGTAAAACAATTTGGCTATGATGTTGTGTACGTCTTATATCTCCAATCCAATATACTAATCTTCCAATATCCTTCACAAATATTATTAATATCTATTAAAAGTTCCTCTGTGCAGAAATACTAACATTAAAACAAAATACAGTAAAACAAACAATTTATTTAGATCAATATTTAATATATGTTCCATCTTTAGTCTTAATCAAATTCCTCTTGGGATGATTGTGTTCGAAGCCTTTGTACGTCACCGTCAAATCATTGTTCACCTTGACGAACGCCTTACAAGAAGGGTACGAAACACAATCCCATCGCTTACTTTTATTCTTTGGGTAGTACAAATAACCATCGAGTCGCAGTCTGCTTTTTCCGTTGATCATCATTATTAACTGTCCTGTAAAATAAATAAATAAATAAATATCCACTGACATTCACACAGCGCCATCTAGCCCCAAGTTAAGCGTGAAGTCTGTATTATGGGTACTAAACAACGGATAAACATACTTATATACATTTTGTTTTGTAAATACATACATATTATACATAGAAAACACCCAGACCATTCCGAACAGACATGTTCATGCACACAAATGTTTGTACTGCCCCGGGGATCGAACCCGGAACCCTTGGTGTTGCAGTCGACGTCTCAACCGCAACACCAAATGGGTCGTCAAGTATTAATTAAAATCAGTTAATCATAAATCAATGCGACACTGATGTTTTCCCTGATTCAATTGAATGACTGAACATTTTTGAGCATCGAGCCTTTAGTAAGGTGATATCGAATATGTGAAAGAAACATCACGAAATTTGATTGCACTCATCATTGTCATCATAACAGCCTAAAACATCCACTGCTGAACGAAGCCCTCCCCTAATGATTTCCACGCGGACCGATCCCTTGCAGTTGACATCCATCTCCTACCCACCAGTTTAACCAGGTCATCAGTCCCTCTGGTTCGGGGTCAGCCTACGTTTCGTCTTCCGTACGTGGACACCACTCGAGAACCTTTCCGCCCCATCGGCTATCGGTTCTACGCACTATGTGCCCTGCCCCACTGCCACTTGCTTATACTGTGGGCTATGTCGGTCACTCTAGTTCTTATATGTCTCTCTGTCTACTATACTACTTATATTATGTTTATTATCAGCGGGAGGGCCCTGGTGACCTGTACTACAGGTTTTAACAAACAAGGCACCAGTCTCTCACAAAGATATGGATCCTTAGATACAAAGACGTTCAGAAGCGCCATATGAAGAGATGCAAGATCGAGCCCTCGGAGTGGGAAGATTTGGTAGCGCAGCGCCCTGAATGGCGTCGGCTTGTTCAGAGGCAGGTTCGCATTTTTGAAGATCAGCGTAAAGCTGATCTAGACGCTAAGCGCGACGAATAAAAAGCCCGAACACCCGTGACCATTCAGTATAATTATGTCAATGGTAAGCTCACGTGTGCACAATGTGCTCGTGAGTTTACTGCAAAGATCGGCTACATTAGCCATCTTCAAGCGCATGTGCGCCGTACTGTTTATGAGTCGAAGTGGTCGCCATGACCGAAAACGGTCGGATCATTCATTCATTCATGGGTCAGTATAAGTTTTTCTGTAACTTGCTTTATGTCACACTGTTATGGAGATCTATTTTTGAGGAGAGAACAAATAAAAGATGTATTATATTATTATATTCGTGTTCCGTAGGAGAACTAGAGTAATCGTCATTGATTTCATTGCATGAGGATAATCAAACAAGATATTTGTTGTAAGTTCCTCAACATGGGGCCCAAGGGCATACAACTGTTTGGACCCAAATCAACATCATTCGTTGTCGAAAAGCGAACAAGGACACGACTGATTTGAAGCCCCTCAATGATAATGATATCTTTGACAGACATAGCCCTGGAGTGTAAAATTACTAAAACTTTGTTTTATATTTAATCTGGTAAAAAAAAATCTAGCAAAAAAGTTTTTTGTCTTTCAGGTACTTTGGTTACAAAATATCGTCACTAAAAAGATATTTGACTATATAAAAACTTAAACACATTTTGTTAATTCAATTATATTAAAATTACAATTAAATATTTTTTCATATATTAATATACTTAAATTAATATCTACATCATTGCACACCAATCATTAACTCATATTTAATATTAAAACATAACTAAGCAGAAGTGTCCGCTCACTCATTCAATTTCTGTACCCTAATATATATCTATCTATCTATATCTATCTGTAGCTGATAGCTAATATACAAACAAATTTTGAGTACTGTATTGACAAAACAAAACATATTTTAAAAGACGTTTCTTGACTAAATTGCCCGTAATTTATTCATTTACAAAAACCCTATCACTATTTTTACAAGTACCTATAAAAATAATATGATATGATCCTCCTTAATGTTAGTTTTCATAAATAATAATTAATATATGCTAAACAACGGATTAACATCTATATACATTTTTTTGTAAATACATACATATTTACATTGAAAACATCCAGACCAATACAAACAGACATGTTCAAGATCATAAATGTTTGCACTGCCGGGGATCGAACCCGGCCGACTTTTCACCTATACCAGATGAGTCATCAATTTTCTATTTTTGGGAATTCTTTCCTGACTAATAAAACCATCTTATTCTCTGCTTATTGTTCTTTCGACCTCCTGTTTTGTTACTTGTTTAGATCGATATTTGATTCTTCACAACTTTATATTGTGCTATTTACAAATATCATCTATTTTTAATAAACAAACCTTCCCCAATTTCACATTTCTCACTCCGACATTTTTATTAGTTACTATATGGAGTTACGCCTACGTCATTATATCAAAAGCAAGTTTCCAAGCTACAATTTTGTACTCAATAATCTTACACTTAGGGATTATTATCGTCTATTTCACTTACATATTTCCCATCGCGACACCTATGCAACGGACGAAGTACATGCGAATGCTCCAACATACACTTGATGATGTACAGTGCATCGTCGACGCACACATACGCCTTGCACCGGAAGTTGGTGCACACCCACTTGTGGCCCAAACGCACTTTGTAACGGTAGAAGAATGTGCATCCTTTGTAATGAAGACACTGTTTCTCTGTGAACGCCATTGTTATTATCTCCGCTGTAAAAATAAACATTTTGTTGATACTTTTACAGAATCAAACCACATCGAATTCAAAGGGTTTTTCTATGTGAAATAAATGATTCAAGAAAAATAAATGCTGACAAGTTACTCACAGCTCTATATACTCTAAAAATTTACGATGTTGAAAGCTAAAATACATATTCAAAACAATATAATATTAATTTTCGAATTTCGATAATTTTCCCAAACTAATTCAATAATAAAATAAATATTCTACTCCAATATTCAAAACCAAAATAAATATTAAACCGGTAGGAAAAGAAAAGTGAAACATTTCTTATAGCAAATGCGTTAGTTACGATTAGAAATGAGCATTCTAAAAGTTATCGTCTTGTATGATATTCATATGAACAGTTATGACGTTTTTTAATACAACAACCATTCAACGTGATGGTCCATTTATGGTCATTTAATGAAAAATAACACTTTGAGTATTGTTTCTTTTCTGCATGTCAAATTAAAGTACCAAAGAAGCTTAGTAAAATTGTATTTTACCAACATAAGAAATCAATAACAAAAAGATACAACAATGAACTGACTACTAATACGTGTTATACATTCATCTAAACGCGTCAGTAATTTTATTTTGTAAGTTAATAAAGGATTACATAAAACAATTCAATAAAAACATGTGTAATAATATATATACAGTTTATAACAGTTTAAAATACGAACAACACTAAAAAATAAAAAAATATATTTACAAGTTGCCATTGCTAATTTTTCATTTTAAAAGTATCTACGCTTTTTAAAAGGAAATTTATACATGAATATGGCTTTATACAGATAAATATCAACATATTATGTTGATGGGCTTGTTAAGTAGATATTTACAATTGTATAAAATACAACATTAATTAAACATGACGTGTGCAGAACCAGTAACCTATTTTACAAGGAGAACCCTAAACATATTTTATTATTTATATTATTCACAAATTGGTTATGTTCGAAAATTACATACATTAATATATTTTTAAAATTTTTATTAATTTATTGCACATGTAGCAACAAAGATACTGTTCACCTGATGGTAAGTGACACCGCAATTTCACATTGCAAGACAGCAGGCCGATCGCGTTATTTTTTAACGAAACGTTTCGTTTATGATATGGGTGTAGTTACGATATCGTTCCGATCCAGTTATAGTTGACATTTTCGACATTCGGTATTGCCATAAAGTTTAGACATCAAACAAAATTTGATCGAAACTGTAACGAAGGCGTTACATAGGGATTGCCACTTAAAGCTTAGTCGATATCGACTAACGTCAATTTGGCTTATAGGTCAGAGGTTCAATGCCACAAACTGCATTAAAAAGTTGCATTACATATCCAAAAAATAACAATTTTGACAAATTGTGTCAGTACCTACCTATTTAGTACTTACATATCTTACTCAAAATAAAGTTTAAAAGAAAATATCTGTATATTAAACTTTTCTCTAAATCTATTTTCACAGAGTAATCACTGCGTTACACTATTTTCAACTTTTTAACGTTTACTGCAGAATATATTTTAAAGAAATGTAAGTATTAAAACTATACTAACATTGTTTACCAGAAGTTTACAAGAAATATGTTTAAACTAAAATTGTTTGGAGGTACGATAAATGTTGATTGACTTAAATTTCATTTTAGATAATGGAAGACAACGACGTCGCTGGACTAGTGTCAGACAATTGGAAATGTTGGTGTATTATGTAGAGGAGTCTAGGGATATTGTCCTTAAAATAGAGCATATGCGGGCAGAAACAGACTTAAACAACTTATAGTTGCCGAGTCATTTAAGTTATTAGCTGAAAGTGTAGACAGATGCAGCAGAGGTAAATTTACAATAAACTCAGTTATACTATACTTTAAGGTGGTTAAATTGAAATTTTAGTTAACAAAGAAATAATTGAAGGCATTATTTTGTTTCAGTTTTGTCAGCAGAATAAATAAAAATAAATATACATTTTATTGATTAATAAATATTTGATTGTATCAATAATAAAGATTATTATTCAAAATGTATTTATTTGTCTATCTGCCATAAACAATGAATTAAAGCTTGCTGTTGTGCACATCCTAACTCTAGTTCACTGAGAGCTTGGGCGCCACGTTGGTTACGGCTACCAGTGCTGAGGCCAGCAGACATTTCTCTTTCCCTATTTGCTTCAACCTCAGAGAGAGGAGCATAAGGAATGTGAGCTTTGTGTGCTATATGTGTAGGACACAGCATGCATTTACAATCTTTCCTGCAGTCTTTGGAGCATAGTGCAATTTCCACTAAGAGGCACCTAAAAGAAAGAAATAAGTATATAGGTATGGTAGGCAGTTAAAAAAATTTAAAGAATGCAATTTAAAAATATACCTCTATGGTAATAAATTTTATTTGCTGTATTTTTGCAATATAGTAACAGTAAATGTAGAAATTAAAAAGTTGTCTATTTCGATTTATAAATAAAATAAATTTACCTAAAGCAAGCCTTCAATACACCAATGCAATGTTCAACATTTCCGGTCTTAGGTGTACATTTTGGTAAAATGCTTCTGGGGTATCTGCCATTGTATCCAATATTGGAGTCATTAATGTTGATCTCAATGGGTATCCAGAGTCCCCTAAAATACCAAAGCAAGTAATGTTGTCAAAACAATTATAAAAGATACAATAAAGTTTTAATAATTATTAGTTTATTATTTTGGACCAACCTAAAAGATAAACATTCTCTCTATGCACATTATGCAGTCTTTCAATGTATTTCTTCAAGGGGTGGTTTTCCCATACTACACTATCATGTGTAGACCCAGGGTAGCTTGCATCAACACATAATATGTGAGTTGGCATCACAAATCTATAAAAAATATAATTTGTCAACATAATTTTGATAAAAGTTTATATTATTAAAATTATATACAACTTAGTAAGAGAACATTAAATGAGTGAAATCTTTTACTAAGGCAATGTGTGTGCCATCAATGCATCCCAGCAATCCAGCATTTTGAACTCACAATAGAACCTTAAATAATAGTCACCAATTAAATGAAGTTGGGCATCAAGCAAATAACAAATTAACAATAATGTTCTTACTCCAATTTAACTTCATCTCTTTCACATTGTTGTAATGGAAAATAAATGTATTTTTATTATTTGTGGATGATTTAAAACTGTCGTGACTTGCTGGACTGCCTTTGATACACTGGCATGGGAGACCCAATGTGTCCTACTATCTCCTACAATAGTTGGTAGTAGCCAGTGACATAGAAATGCAACCCAAAATCTAAAATTACAACATAATGTAAACATAAATTATATTGAGCAATTTATGACAGGCAGAATAATATAGGGTTATTAAACATTCTCCAAGAGGATGGTAAATACTTTGCTACGACAAAGGTTAATATCAATAGCTACCTTAATTTCCACATCCATGGCATCAGAACGTAGTGTTGGTGCATAAGAGGAGCTAGGTCCTCTATCAACTTTTCGGTAACTTATTTAGATAGCCGGTATCTTTTAATAAATTGCCTATCAGGCAAATTAAAAGCGTAGTTTTTAAGTCTCGATGAAAGATTACGTCTCTTGGCTTCATCTCGAGACACGCGAATATCTTGCTCATGAGCCCTTTCCAACAAATTTAGGTAAGAGATATTCATTTTGGCCAAAACGTTTAAGAAATCGCCAAGATAAAGTAGCTTTGGTTCAAGTTTACAGTTTGACAGTTGTTACGTTTCGGTTACGTTTCAATTTCGTCTGAACTAGCTGTCAAATGATTAGCGCGATACGAAATTGACCAAAAAGTTGTGTTTCGGTCCAATTGTAGTTACGTTATAGCTGTCAAAATTTAGCGCGATCGGCCTGCTGAGGTCTCAGAAATGCATTGCGTTCCCTTAAACCTATTGACCGCCATGAATCGAGACGCAATGGAAAACTATTGTGTATGATGCAGTAAGGCGTCTTTGGCGGTCAAAGGGTTAAAAGAGTATACGCTCTTTTCTTGAAGGACGCCAGCAGGCCGATCGCGCTAAATTTTGACAGCTATAACGTAACTACAATTGGACTGAACACAACTTTTTGGTCAATTTCGTATCGCGCTAATCATTTGACAGCTAGTTCAGACGAAATTGAAACGTAACCGAAACGTAACAACTGTCAAACTGTAAACTTGAACCAAAGCTACTTTATCTTGGCGATTCTTAAACGTTTTGGCCAAAATGAATCTCTTACCTAAATTTGTTGGAAAGGGCTCATGAGCAAGATATTCGCGTGTCTCGAGATGAAGCCAAGAGACGAAATCTTTCATCGAGACTTAAAAACTACGCTTTTAATTTGCCTGATAGGCAATTTATAAAAGATACCGGCTATCTAAATAAGTTACCGAAAAGTTGATAGAGGACCTAGCTCCTCTTATGCCACCAACACTACGTTCTGATGCCATGGATGTGGAAATTAAGGTAGCTATTGATATTAACCTTGTCGTAGCAAAAGTATTTACCATCTCTTGGAGAATGTTTAATAACCTATATTATTCTGCCTGTCATAAATGCTCAATATAATTTATGTTTACATTATGTTGTAATTTTAGATTTGGTTGCATTGGCATTCTATGTCACTGGCTACTACCAAATATTGTAGGAGATAGTAGGACACATTGTGTCTCCCATGCCAGTGTATCAAAGGCAGTCCAGCAAGTCACGACAGTTTTAAATCATCCACAAATAATAAATAAATACATTTATTTTCCATTCCAACAATGTGAAAGAGATGAAGTTAAATTGGAGTAAGAACATTATTGTTAATTTGTTATTTGCTTGATGCCCAACTCATTTAATTGGTGACTATTATTTAAGGTTCTATTGTGAGTTCAAAATGCCTGGATTGCTGGGATGCATTGATGGCACACACATTGCCTTAGTAAAAGATTTCACTCATTGAATGTTCTCTACTAAGTTGTATATAATTTTAATAATATAAACTTTTATCAAAATTATGTTGACAATTATATTTTTATAGATTTGTGATGCCAAACTCAACATATTATGTGTTGATGCAAGCTACCCTGGGTCTACACATGATAGTGTAGTATGGAAAAACCACCCCTTGAAGAAATACATTGAAAGACTGCATAATGTGCATGGAGAGAATGTTTATCTTTAGGTTGGTCCAAAATAAATAAATAATAATTATTAAAACTTTATTGTATCTTTTATAATTGTTTTGACAACATTACTTGCTTTGGTATTTTAGGGACTCTGGATACCCATTGAGATCAACGTTAATGACTCCAATATTGGATACAATGCAGATACCCCAGAAGCATTTACCAAAATGTACACCTAAAGACCGAAATGTTGAACATGCATTGGTGTATTGAAGGCTTGCTTTAGGTAAATTTATTTTATTTATAAATCGAAATAGACAACTTTCTAATTTCTACATTTACTGTTCTATATTGACAAAAATACAGCAAATAAAATTTATTACCATAGAGGTATATTTTTAAATTGCATTCTTTAAATTTTTTTAACTGCCACATACCATATACTTATTTCTTTCTTTTAGGTGCCTCTTAGTGGAAATTGCACTATGCTCCAAAGACTGCAGGAAAGATTGTAAATGCATGCTGTGTCCTACACAAATAGCACACAAAGCTCACATTCCTTATGCTCCTCTCTCTGAGGTTGAAGCAAATAGGGAAAGAGAAATTCTGCTGGCCTCAGCACTGGTAGCCGTAACCAACGTGGGCCCAAGCTCTCAGTGAACTAGAGTTAGGATGTGCACGACAGCAAGCTTAATTCATTGTTTATGGGCAGATAGACAAATAAATACATTTTGAATAATAATCTTTATTATTGATACAATCAAATTTATTAATCAATAAAATGTATATTATTTTTATTTATTCTGCTGACAAAACTGAAACAAATAATGACTTCAATTATTTTTTGTTAACTAAAATTTCAATTTAACCACCTTAAAGTATAGTATAACTGAGTTTATTGTAAAATTACCTCTGCTGCATCTGTCTACACTTTCAGCTAATAACTTAAATGACTTGGCAATTATTAAGTTGTTTAAGTCTGTTTCGCCCGCATATGCTCTATTTTAAGGACAATATCCCTAGACTCCTCTACATAATACACCAACATTTCCAATTGTCTGACACTAGTCCAGCGACGTCGGTTGTCTCCATTATCTAAAATGAAAATTTAAGTCCAATCAACATTTATCGTACCTCCAAAATTTTAGTTTAAACATATTTCTTGTAAACTTCTGGTAAACAATGTTAGTATAGTTTTAATACTTCCATTTCTTTAAAAATATATTCTGCAGTAAACGTTAAAAGTTGAAATAGTGTAACGCGTGATTACTCTGTGAAAATAGATTTAGAGAAAAGTTTAATATACAGATAATTTTCTTTTAAACTTTATTTGAGTAAGATATGTAAGTACTAAATAGGTAGGTACTGACACAATTTGTCAAAATTGTTATTTTGGATATGTAATGCAAACTTTTAATGCAGTTTGTGGCATTGAACTCTGACCTATAAGCCAAATGACGTTAGTCGATATCGACTAAGCTTTAAGTGGCAATCCCTATGTAACGCCTTCGTTACAGTTTCGATCAAATTTGTTTGATGTCTAAACTTTATGGCAATACCGAATGTCGAAAATGTCAACTATAACTGGATCGGAACGATATCGTAACTACACCCATATCATAAACGAAACGTTTCGTTAAAAAATAACGCGATCGGCCTGCTGGTTTTTAATTTTTATTATACTGTATTTTACCTACAAAAAATTACAAAGGAATTAAATGCAAACTAAGCTAACCCGCAATTCAATGTTATTTCATAGGTTCTTTACAAGTCCAGAAAAATCACCGTATTCCGCTGTTCCCGGAAAAAAATGTTTGTACAAAAATTTTGGTAAGATTTTGTTATGTTTATCAAGATGGTTTAATTAGTAACAGTAGTTTAATAGAAGTATATTAGATATTAGTATAAATCCAACCACCCTGTTAATTCTTTATAGAATCCCTTATATTTTTTCGCAGAAAACTCCAAAACCCTAACATCAATTACCTACACTACGTTTAGTATAAGTTCACTTGCGATGAGCACAAAGAGACCATTCGTTCATTTTCGTACAATAGAAGTTAAAAGGATTCTCCGCCATAAGGGCTTCTTATAACTTCTGAGAAACATTAAAAAAAATGTCTACATAGACGCCTTGAACGCCGAGCTAAGAATAGCCGGCTTGGCTTTATGATTATGCTTGTTACGATTCTCGATCTGATGGTTCACCGTGTTAATAATAACATAGGCAGGACATTTCGATCCCTCAGAACACCTCCAACGGACTATGCCGTTCTTGTCCAACTTGCCCTCATGGTAAACGTATCCTTTAAATATCAACATCTTCGTTCCTGCCGACTCGAAAACGCCACCAACGACTATTTGCTTCCGAACTGCAAGAAAATCATTTATTAATCCAATTATGTGATGAAATGCATGTGATATGAGAGTATAAAGTGTTTATAATAACTAAACATCTTACAGTTCAAAGGTAACCACAAAGTAATACAAACACATTCTTTTTTGTATTTAATACTTAATTTTAAGTCGACACTATTTGAGATTGTTTTTGGTTTTCATCATCAGCTCATTAAACGTCCCAATCGAGGGGCACGAGCCTACCCGTATAGGGTGATTAGGCCTTAGTCGTCCATGCGGGCCCAGTGCGGATTGGACGACTTCACACAACCTTCGAATCTCTTCGCAAGCGTGCATGAAGGTTTCCCTCCTTCGAATACCGGTAGGAAGGCGACAGTCCACACCATTGAGCCACCGACGCTCTTGTGTTTTTATTGGGATGTAATTAATAACTTCATTGAGCTATGTAGGACTAGGAATTTGCACGAATCGTGTTGGCTCATGTTGATTGTGTAAATTAAGCTTAGATAAACAATAAACTATGTCGTTGCACAATCTCACTCAAAAAGTGTCTGCAGCAAAACTATGCTTATCGCTCGCCATACTACAATGTCATAGTGACATTATATGATCAATGACATAGTGATTTTGTACCCTTTTAATCACGCCTTAAGGTCAAAATTTTAATGAATAATTTTATGACTTAAATATAACATGTGTCAATGGATGTGTAAAGGCTCAGCTATGTTCGGTTGATATTTCTTCGTGATTATGCATCTAAATAAGGAATTAGCAATATTTATTGGTAACGTTTCGTTATAACGAATATCTATTTTTAATTTAACCCAGCATCTGATATCTATGGTCAGCTTATTATAACCAGATAAGCTACTAGTATTGTGGCCGAGTAATTATTAAACAATAACTAGTAGTATTTTTGACTATGAGAAAAATAAAGTATATGATTAGATTACATAATCTCGGGAAATTTAAAGTGAATGTATTTTTTTGCAAAATCTTATTTACCTCATAGTATTAAAAAAGTTATCTTATAAATGAATCAAGACTGCATAGTAAAATCATATGAAAATTTAACAATTATTGATTTGAAATGAAACACCAATTTATCAAATATATCTTTTAATTCATATTGAACTTCGGATCAGTTACAATGATGCT
>PQWD01002974.1:66547-97006 GCA_019425675.1 Leucinodes orbonalis | reverse complement strand
CGGTTTTCGTAAAAAAACATAGTCTATACTAGGACGAAAACACCCAAACCAATAGAAACAGATATGTTTATTCACACAAATGTTTGCTGCCCGTGGATCGAACCCGGTACCTTTGATGTTAATAACCGTCGTCAATTACACCATATATAAGTATGTCTACCCATTGTTTAGTACTCATAATTTGGACTATGACGTTCATAAAATTAAAGGCGCTGTATGATCAGTGATACTTATACATAACATTTTACGAGTGAGTGTTTATTCTTTCATTTTCTTGAAGTTATATAAGTCTATACTGTTCAAGTAAACGACTAAGCCTGCCGGATGAACAAGTTGAAGTGGCAGTGGCTGTCACGTATGTCGCAGAACCTCGGGCCGTTGGAGCAGACGAGTGCTGAGGGAGACCGTGTCTCGGCAAGCGTAGCGTAGCATGCCAACAATAGGAAGTATTAATCGACGGTTACGGAAATGTGGCTGTACTCGTAGGGCGATGAGGAATCGATGGAGCGAATATTGCTAGAAAATGGGGAGACATGGTAGTGGACTTTGATAAGTTTAAGAGGATTTAGTAACGATATAGTATCATACTGTACTTAGTGATTATTTCTTAATGTTACTAGGCCATGACCAATGTGAACAACTGTCTCTTAAAATAAAAGGTGAACTTCGAAGGTTAAGTAGCAAATAGTATAAGTAGCAATTTCTTGTTTTTTTTCTTCAACAAGACAAATTAAGTTCAACGAAAGTAAATGATGATAGCCAATGCTGATTATCATCAGCTCAAACGTCCCCACAGAGAGCACGGGCCTACCAGTAAAAGGCGATTAGGCTTTAGTCGTCCACGCGGGCCCATTGGGGATTGGACGACTTCACAAACTACCTTGGAATTTGCAGGCGTGAGTGCAGGTTTCCTCACAATGTCTTTCTTCACCATAAGAGCGTCGGATAACTTACATAATTCCAAATTCGAAAATCACAATTCAAATATATGTTATTTAGCTATTTGCTTATAATGGGGCTAGATGGCGCTGATTGATAATGAATACCTTTAAAACTGGATAAAGTCCAGTTTCTTTTAAAGGTCATCATCATCATGATGATGATGACCTTTAAAACTGGATATAGGTAATTTTACCACTTTGCCGTCAACACTGAACATTTAGTTTACACAATTCGTTCAACCATTCTGACGTCACTATATCTTTAAACAAAACATAATTAAACTTTTGTTGTCAAAAGGAACCGGAATAAAAATGGCGTCACATTATTGATAGAATGTATAAATATGTTTATCTCATGCTCACTAAAGACACCTAATTAAATATATGAACGGTAATTACGTCAGTAATATGACAATGGGCCGGTCACATATATATTAGACAACTCATGCTACTATATAGGTAACTACCATTTTAAACCATTAACATTACAATTCTACCGAAATACTAATTTTAGAGCATCGGTGGCTCAATGGTGTGGACTGTCGCCTTCCTAGCGGGAGGTTCAAATCCCGACACGTACCAATGTGTTTTCGAATTTTCGAAAATATATGTACGTTTCCAACGCTCTACGGTGAAGGAAGACATCGTGAGGAAACCTTCATGCAAGCCTGCGTAGAGATTCGAAGGTTGTGCGTGAAGTCGTCCAATCCGCACTGGGCCCGCGTGGACGACTAAGGCCTAATCACCCTATACGGGTAGGCTCATGTCCCTCGGTGGGGACGTTTAATGAGCTGATGATGATGATGACTAATTTTACAGTTAGATTGAAGTGGCAATCGTGTCGTAATGGAAAGCAGAACTCTTCTGCTCCAACGGCCATCGTTCTGCGACATACGTGACCGCCCACTGCCACTTCAACTTGCCATCTCGTATGTCGTCAACTTGAGTTCTCTTAATCATTTCTGATCTTATCCCTAAGAGACACCAAAAGTTGTGAATCAATCCATTTGACGACCCATTTGGTGTTGCGGTTTAGAGGTCGCTGCAACACCAAGGGTTCCGGGTTCGATCCCCGGGCAGTACAAACATTTGTGTGCATGAACATGTCTGTTGTAATGGCTGGTGTTTTCTATGTATAATACGTATGTATTACAAAAAAAATTATATAAGTATGTTATCCGTTGTTAATACCCATAATACAGGCTTCACGCTTAACTTGGGCTAGATGCCTGTGAATGTTAGATATTTGTTTAATCCCGCAGTCAGTGTACATGTCGCAGCTGCGTATATACATATAACTACCTCGTAATTATTTAACATACACACCTGACAAGTATCCTTCCCGCCGTTCTTCTCGCCAGCACATATCTGTTGTCTCTAGAAGGGCCTTGGCAGTTTCCTTGACGTGCCGAGAACTTTGCGACACTCTTCCATGTCCCAAATAGGACTGATACGCTGCGAAGTTCTGATGATTGGGTTCCCTGGAATTGGAATGAAAAATAATACATTTACTAGGTGGTATACTCAAAAAAAAGAGCGTCGGTGGCTCAGTGGTGTGGACTGTCGCCTTCCTACCGGGAGGGCTGAGGTTCAAATCCCGACACGTACCAATGTATTTTCGAATTTTCGAAAAATATATGTACGTTATCCGACGCTCTTACGGTGAAGGAAAACATCGTGAGGAAACCTTCATGCACGCCTGCGAAGAGATTCGAAGTTGTGTGTGAATCGTCCAATCCGCACTGGCCCGCGTGACGACTAAGGCCTAATCACCCTATACGGGTAGCTCGTCCCCTCGTGGACGTTTAATGAGCTGATGATGATGATACTCAAATGAGTTGTCTTTGTAGGAAGCCGCAGTGTCAGATATCGTCCCATGAAATAAGTGTTATGCACTTTGTGTTTCGGGATGAGCGCACTGCAGCTAGTGAAAACCGGTTATGATTAGACCGTCGTCTCGGGTGACGGGCGCAGGGTATATTGACGAAAAATAATCACTTTATATAGTGACTGTTTCTTTTTAATACTAATTGGCATGGACACGGGTGTCACTTACCATAAGGTAAGTAAACTGATTATCCTGATCACATTATGTCATCAAGAAAACATTTTGGATAGCCATAAGACGCTCGCCTGATTGTGTGATACGCCTGACCGTGACAGATACAGTGTTGAAAGAAATCAAGAATAGTAACAAGTAATTACTTTTCGTCAACATTGCTTTTTTGTCTGTAACCTGAGACGACAGATGTAAGGACTCCCATACCCGGTTATTTTACTAGCTACAGCGCCTTCATGCCGAAAGACAGAAGTGTAAAACACTCCTATTTCACGGGACGATATCTGGCATTGCGGTGGTATCTACCTAGACGACTCAGTACCGAGTCAACCACTTATTAAATAACGGCGCCAATCACCCAAAACGACTGATTAATATCAGACGGACTCTTAGATCAGGTAAATTTACTAGCTACAGTGCCTTTATCCCGACACACATGCGTTAGCCGAGCGTGGAGATTAGAACAAAATTTTTAACTATCAATGAATAAGCTCTTAGGCACTTATCCCTCGTTGGGGACATTTAATGAGCTGATAATGAATATAGTGGCTTTAAGTCCAGCAGCGGACTGAAGCTGACGGCAAAACAAAAGAACTTAAGGAAATCGCTTACCAAATTCAGTTCTGCCCCATCCAGTAGCTATGACAGGTTCCCCAACTCCTGGAGGGACCCCAAGACAAGCTGGCTTGATCACTTCTGAAAACCTGAAAACAATTATCACAGGCATTCAAAGCAAGTCGGATTGGCTGCCGCTTTTTGCTATACTCCTGCATAACATTTGCTGATTTTGTGTATAACGTATTCAACATCATCAGCTCATTAAACGTCCCCACCGAAGGGCACGAGCCTACCCGTATAGGGTGATTAGGCCTTAGTCATCCACGCGGGCCCAGTGCGGGTTGGCCGACTTCACACACAACCTTTAAATCTCTTCGCAGGCGTGCGCAGGTTTCCTCACGATGTTTTCCTTCACCGTAAGAGCGTCGGATAACGTACATATATTTTTTGAAAATTCGAAAACATTGGTACGTGTCGGGATTTGAACCTCAGCCCTCTCGGTAGGAGGGCGACAGTCCACACCATTAAGCCACCGACGCACAATTAACATATTATATTAACGTATTAGTTCGAATTAAAACGGAAAACGAAGCATAGACCGACCCCCAACCAGATGGACTGATGACCTGGTTAAGGTGGTGGGTAGCAGATGGCTGTCAGCTGCAAGGGATCGGTCCGCGTGGAATTTGTTAGAGGAGACCTTCGTTGATTAGTGGGCATTCTAGGTTGCAATGATGATGATTAGGAAGATGAAGGTATTTTTCCAACTTTAATGAAGTACAGTAAATTAATCCCATTATTTAAAGCAGGTGACAAAAGCGATCCATCAAATTTTAGACCCATTTCGATCCTACCAACATTAAGTAAAATTTACGAGAAAATTATTTTTAATCAATTAATTGCTCATTTTAATATGAATAGAATATTACATGTAAAACAATTTGGCTTTACTAAAAATAAAAATACCACTGATGCTGGGGTCGCACTTATCAAACACATATTTGACGCCTGGGAGAATAAGCAGGATGCCATTGGAATATTTTGTGATCTATCCAAAGCCTTTGATTGTGTAGATCATGCAACGTTGTTGATTAAGTTTAGACATTACGGTGTATCGGACTGTGCATTAAAACTTTTAGAGTCATATTTGTCCGACAGAATCCAAAAAGTTAATGTTAATGGTAAGAGTTCTCCTGGTGCTGTTCTGCACATGGGGGTACCTCAGGGCTCAATATTGGGTCCTCTTCTTTTTCTAATATATATAAATGATCTTCCCTACTATTGTAGTAATATTATGGACGTAGTACTATTTGCTGATGACACATCTTTGATTTTTAACATCAACAGACACATGGAATCATTTGATGAGATGAATAGTTCCCTATCCAAAGTAATGCACTGGTTTACTGTAAATAATCTACTATTAAATACTAAGAAAACCAAATGTGTCAAGTTTAGCATGCCAAATGTAAGGCAAGTAAATTCTAATGTTATTCTTAATAATAAAATTAGAAACAGTAAATTCAACTAGATTTTTAGGTATTACTATTGATGCTAAACTGCAGTGGGGACCCCATATTGAAGCACTGGCCGGTAGACTTAGCTCGGCAGCTTATGCTGTTAGGAAAATAAGGCTCTTGACTGATGTCGAAACAGCGAGATTGGTATATTTTAGTTATTTTCATAGTATAATGTCATATGGTATATTATGTGGGGCGCAGCTGCTGACATACATAACATTTTTGTACTACAGAAAAGAGCTGTCCGTGCCATTTACAATCTTAGACCACGGGATTCTTTGAAGAGCTTTTTAAAGAAATAAATATATTGACAGTCGCATCGCAATATATTTTTGATAATATAATGTACGTACGTAAGAATATCCACACTTTTGAAAAAAACAGTGATCATCATAATTTTAACACTAGGAATAAAAACAAACTTGCTGTTCCGATCTTCGCCTTCACAAAGTAGGGAAATTCTGTCGAAATTGTATAAAGTATTTAATAAAAGCCACAAAATATTGTTGATTTGCCCTTGCATAAGTTAAAGCTTTAATTAAAACTACCTTGTTTGAAAAAGGAATTACACAGTAGATGAATATTAGCAGACAAAATTTTGTGGTGTTAGTCTACCTGCACTGTGTGGAGCAGACGCATATAATTGAATTGTATAAATTTGTTATTTGACCAAACTCTGTAAAACCAGTATTGAAAAGAGTAACCCACGAGTCTCTTGCCGGATCTTCTCGTGGATGGCAGCATTCCGAACCGGTGTAGAGTCATTAGATTAATAAAAAAATTATATACTGTTTGACGATTCAAAAGTATCTGTAAAGATTTATTTGAATAAAGCATTTTTCAATTTCAATTTCGATTTCAATTAATTAGTTCGAATGATACGGCTGTGCATATTTATTAATGAAACAAATATTGAACGTCTACATTTTGACTGAATATGTTGGACTTTATTAATTTAAACACCAAATTGTTAAAATAGTCTTGCAAATAAATACTTACCACGTATAACGATGAAGTCCTGTACACTCTGTAGGGTCGGAGCCCTCAGTGGGTACATTATAATGAACTGATATATAATATAATATAGTAATCTCTATTGCACAGAAAATAAAAAAAGAACATGATATATGAAGAACCAAATTTAAGGTACAGTTAAGGCGGTCTTATCGCAATAAAGCAATCTCTTCCATACAACCTTCATGAGAGGAAATACTTTTAAAAATTGTGAAAAATGAGTTAAATGTGCAAAATCAAAGCAAGAAATATGGTGAGATAAAAAATAATAATGTATAATTAAATAAATATAAACATACACACACATACAAAGGCGGATTGAGCGGACAAAATAACTTGAAGAATGAGGAGGAACGCTAAGATGAAGTTTCCGGCTGCTGATGATGATGATGATGAAATTAATTTATTTATTTGTTAAGGAAACAAACAGCTTTCTTATAATTCATAGGTACAAAATATATTGTATTGTAACACATTAGCCTTCTTAAAGTTTCCAAAGACGAATTGTACATGTAATACGCTTAAGATATACTGGAGACAGGTGCTAAACAAAAAGTCTGTTTCCTTATTATAAAAACATCAAAAAAATATTTTAAAAAAACAACTAAAAAATATATTTTACAAGCCTGATGGAATAAAAAATTTATTGCTAATTATAATTATAAACAGTCAATACTTGTATACATACGTGAGAGGTTTAACCAGCTTGACCAAGGCGATATCGTAGTAAGATCGGGTTTGTGTATACTTTGGGTGTCGAACCACGTGAAGTACCTTCATTACTAGAGCCCCCGTGTCGTCCAAAAGGCTGGAACCAAGTTGAACCACTCTGGGGGCCCCACTGTCAATGGAGAACATTTCTGTTAATTTTATTTTAATTTAACATTTTAAAACTATATAGCCTATTCAAAATAAACATCTTGCTCGGATCGTCAATGATCCGGTGATTTCCGATCGGCTCTATGCTTTGGGTTTGCGTAGAGATGTGGCTTCGCGTATATCATAGGGAGTGTTCTGAGGAATTATTCGAACTCATTCCGGCTGCCACATTTCACCACAGCACTTTGAGGCAAAACTCAAAATTTCATCCTCACCACCTAGATGAATGGAAGTCCTCGACAGTGCGTTTTTGTCGTAATTTCTTGCCACGAACGACGAAATTGTGGAACCAGTTGCCGCCGGAGATATTTCCTGAGCTATACGACCTGGCGACCTTCAAGAAAAGAGCGTATTCCCTGTTGAAAGGCCCGCAACGCATTTCAGCTCTCTCTGGTATTACAAATGTACATGGGCGGTGGTGTCATTTACCACCAAAGCATAAAAAAAAAACTTCAATTGGGTACAATACTTCGCAAAAAGCTGAAAATTGGCAAGTCAAATAATACAAAACGCATTCTAGCAATTTTTTGTGTCCGGATTCGGAATTTTCGGTGACAAATATTATATGATTTGTCGTCCACGCGGGCCCAGGTGGATAGACCGATAACGCACAACCACTGAATTTCTTCGTAGGCGTGCGCAAGTCTCCTCACGATGTTTTCATTCACCGTAAGACCGTCGGATAAACGTACTTATGATTTCGAAAATTCGAAATTATTCGAATTTTCAAGACATTAGTCTTTTCGAATTTCGAAAATGGTACGTGGGGGATTCGAACCTGCACCCACCAGATCGGCGGGTAACAGTCCACACTAATGAGCCATCGACGCTTTCACCAACCCATGTAGGCAGTCATAAGAAAATAAAATATAAATTGCACAGTGAGACGCCACACGTAGACTTTTGCAGAAAAATAAAAGAAAAATTGTTTGAGGGAACAGTTATCGCCTACTATCTATATAATGATGGTCTACTTACGGCACAACGCTGTCGTCTTTCTCCTGGTAGGCACAGTGTCCTGCAGTGAGCACATACTGGTCACTTATCAAAGTGCCACCGCATTTCCAGGAGTAACCACCTCCCTGGACAGATAATGTTAACTTTGTCAGTCTGGACTAGTTGCCAGGTATCCCGAATGCGCGGGACGTGCCCATTTTCAGATGGAGGCTGGATGAGAAAAGCGGAGGACCGGGATATCTGGTGCAAAATGGGGGAGACCTATGTCCATCAGTGGACTGCGATAGGTTGTATAGTGCCCATTTTCAGGGGTCTGGCGACACGTCCCGATTAGTACCTGGTCAGGACGCTAAAAGTCCCAATGAAGTTCAAAAAAATTTTTTCCTTAAAACGGTCAAATTATTGTAAAATTCTAAATGGCACACTTTAGCGTCACATCACTTTTTTTTGTTAATGATCCCGATCTGTAATCTTATATCCCGATTTTTTTTGACCTGCTGTACCGATTTAAAACAAATCGGATCTGGCAGCACTAGTCTGGACACTCATAAAAACAGGTTAGTTCCATATACTGCCTAAGTAATCAGCCAATAACGTCCTACTGCAGGAACAGGCCTTCCCAGATAGCCTAGCTTTTTATTAGGTGGTAGACTCGATACTGAGTCGTCTAGGTAGGTACCACCGCAGTGCCAGATATCGTCAGTGCAGTGCAGTGCATGCAGTGGTATGCACTCCTGTGTTTCGGGATGAGGGCACTGTAGCTAGTAAAATTACCGGGTATAAGAGACCTAACATCTGTTGTTTCTGGTGTCGGGCGCAGTGCGGTACTGATGGAGAATAATAACTGTCTGTTGTTGGTCTCTGGACGGCTTAACATTCCCTCCGAATGACGAAGTCATCTTTCTTTTTGGTCAATATCCAGTCAATCAAAACAATCAACTGACGACTTCACCGTTTTGCTCAAATGCCAAAAGTTGTCATGATAAGACTATCGTAAAGATTACAGATCAATTATCTCACCTGTAACCTTGTCCAGCCTAGCAATGCCATGTGAGGAAACTCCTCAATGGTGACCACTTTCCCGCCCACCAACCACCAGCGGTATCGTGGTGGGCGGGCACACAGACACGTTAACTTGTACGGGATCTGGAGACGGCAGGAGTGGAATCGCCTCGACTTTTTTCACATTCAGCGCTTTGTATTGGTCGCACACTGAAAAAAACATGATAAGTAGGTTAATTTTTGGTTTACGTTTGGTCTCAGTCTATATCAGGATCAGAATACAGGAGTATATCTAGGTGAAGACAGAAGTTTACCTAGAAGATGACAAAAGTATAGCTAGAAGTGGTTAAGAAGAAGAAAAATAGCCCCCAGTTCTCAAATGTGGAAGCTAGCGGCTAGTAGGTACGTAGACGACTGTTCGCCAGATACTGGAAGCGTTTCTTTGTTTATCAATTAAAGAAAGCGCCACCCAAGAAAACTCAACAGTAAGCCTTTTATAGACACTGAAGTAGCTGAGCAGTTTAAGACAATTGCGTCATACGTTAGGGGAGTATCATATCGGCACCTCCAAGATGGGGTCATGAGTCATGAGGTCAATGAGGGCTAAATGCAATTGGGTGTATCCCAAATTATGCAAAGTTGTCCTTACAAAATATACAAAATTATACTCACTTCTCTCAGCTACATCAATATATCTCCTCTTGTCTGCAGAACTCATTTGATCTTCGTCCAAACCCACCATTACTTCTGGACTAGTATCAGGGTCTTCTGGATACCTTATGGCACTACTGTCTGTAGGCTTTGGATATGTCGCGAAAGGTCTACTTGTGGGTCTATTGGGAGGCCTATTTGTAATAGGCGGTCTATTACTGTCAACTAAAGCCGGTTTCACTCCAGGCCTGTTAAGAAGTGGATTATGAGTTGTAAACTTATTGCTCGGTCTAACATCAGTGTTAAATTCTGGTCTGGATGGAACATTGTTAGGCCTGGAGTTTGGCCTTGTTACTGCAAAAGGGTTTGGAGTCACATTGGGTCTAGCATCTTGCGTGTAAGGTCTATTCATGAGATGAGTCTTTTGCGTTGTATAATTAGGTCTTTCATAACTAACAATTTTATTGGAGTTATCGTCGTATTCGAAATTACTATTGTAAGTTTTGTGACTAGAAGTTTTGGTGGTTTTACGCGATGGTTTCGGCGTTGTGATATAACCTAAATTGAATATCTCGACTGGTGTGACTCTTGTAGGCTTCTGTTTTGGTTTGCTCCGGTCTTCCGATGAGACTGGTCGATTTTGTTTGTACGGTTTCCTATCATCTTGTTCAGTGTTGGTCACTTTTTTCGTGTGCTCCACTTTCGGCGTGTTGTAACTTTGAGACTGCAAGTTTTGGAAGTACTGCTGCAGGCCGCTAAATGGATCTGTAATGCGAAGAAGAAATGTTTCTTTTAGACAGATATTTGTGGAAAACAAGAGTGTAATCTGAGTTAAGATGACAAAGGCTTTATATTTCCCCTATATAGTTATACTCTGTTATACTCTTTGATTTATATGCCCATGACATTGTTATTTGTTTTAGCCGTCGCGTTTCAAACCTTAGTGTTTAGTGCAGAGGAAAGGTGTATTTATAAACTGTTTGAAGTTAAAGAAATTATTATCATTAAATTTGCAAAAAGAGCGTCGGTGGCTCAATGGTGTGGACTGTCGCCTTCCTACCGGGAGGGCTAAGGTTCAAATCCCGACACGTACCAATTGTTTTCGAATTTTCGAAAATATATGTACGTTATCCGACGCTCTTACGGTGAAGGAAAACATCGTGAGGAAACCTTCATGCACACCTGCGAAGAGATTCGAAGGTTGTGTGTGAAGTCGTCCAATCCGCACTGGGCCCTCGTGGACGACTAAGCCTAATCACCCTATACGGGTAGGCTCGTGCCCCTCGGTGGGGACGTATAATGAGCTGATGATGATATTTGCAAATGTACATGGGTGTCGGTGTCATTTATTTTTAAGTGAACCGCAATTGAGTGTGGTAACGGCGAATTAAGCAAAATACAATTGGCTATTTTCGCGAATGATGGATCGAATAGTAGCGCTCTATCAATCAATTCAATCTTTTATAGGTACTGTTATCTCTAAACCTCATAAATACTGACAAAGTTTGAGCAGTTTAGTGCTAATAGTTTCAAAGAAAAAAGGTGTGATAAACTGACGCACAAACTAACAGACATGACGAATCAATAGGGGTTTAATTTTTGCCATTTGACTAATTTATAATGATCATGAAAATACCTTGTTGTTTGATTTTTGTGTCAGTATACTACAACTTTTTAATGAATACGCCATTATTTTTTATATTCGGTTTCATTTACACAAACATCGCGCAGTTGTTATTTGAATTTTCTTAGTGAATGAAGTGAAATCAATGAACAAACGCGCTGGCCGTTAATGTATGCAATTGTTAACGCCTGGTTCGTTTTAAGAGCAATCATCTTAGTGAGTAATTTGAAAAAACATTTAAAAAATCATGAAGTAATTACCTTTTCTAACGAAACTTTCGAGCCATGTATTAGGAGTCCATAAATCACTAAGAGAAGCGCCTAACTCGTCCCCGTTATATATAAACTAGCTTTTGCGTGCGACTTCGTCCGCGTGGAATAGTTACCTTGGCCTAACGCTCTCTTTAACCCGCTACTTCGTTTATATAGGTGAGTTAAAACTGCGATATCTCGTAAGATATTCATTTAAGTTGAATGATGAAAAGGGCAATTTTGTTTTAAATGAATTACTTGTGATAAATAAAGTATTTATTTGGATAAGGATTGATATCATATTTATGAAAATACCTTCGCAAATGAAGAATTATTTTAAAAAAAATTTCAGCGTAAAATATGTTATAGGGAACTAACCTTTAAAGATAGACATATGCTGTCGCGGACTTTTTTGTAGACCTTTAAAAGGAGAACAATACTCTCATACATGACTTTTGCGAAACTTTAACGTTTACGGAGCGGAAGCTCCAAGTTTGAAAAAATCCCCCCGGATTTTGAAACATCCTTCATTGCTGCTCTGCTTCTATTGATCGTAGCGTGATTATGTATAGCCTATAGCCTTCCTCGATAAATGAGCTATCTAACATTGATATAATTTTTCAAATCGGACCAGTAGTTCCTGAGATTAGCGCGTTCAAACAAACAAACTATATATTATAATATTAGTATAGATATGGGCATAAAGTTGGCAGGATTCTGAGTTTCCTTTTAGACGAACTCTAAAAAGGGGAGCGAGTCACAAAAGATCTTTAAGGTCGAGGTGACTACAGGTCTGTACAAGCCTGAACAGACCCCGAAAACCCAAATAATAATAACTCGTCCCCGACATTATATGTATATAACTTTAGTTTGACGACCAATTTGGTGTAGCGGTTGGTCGGCTGCTACACCAAGGTTTCGGGTTCGATTCCCGGGCAGTACAAACATTGTGTGCATTAATATGTCTGTTTGTAACGGTCTGTGTGTTTTCTATGTATATGTATGTATTTACAAATATATATATATATATATATATATGATTTTCCGTTGTTTAGGACTCATAATACAGGCTTCACGCTTAACTTGGGGCTAGATGGTGCTGTGTGAATGTCTGTGGATATTAGTTAATTATTATTTTAGTATCATTCTAAAATTATTTCTAATTGTATGCCTGAGAGAAAACCTGGAGCAAAGCTCGCTCAATTGCCGTTGATTCTAAATTTGTGACATCCCGCAGTTAGTATCCATGTCTCAGCTGCGTATGTAATTACGGATGTACTCATAGATATAGCTTAACGCGCTAATTCTATGGCTACTTCCCATACGTAAACGTCCCATTTCGTAAACCTCAAATTGTACGTATCCAAAAGTTGCGTTTGGTAAACATTCTATTTGTCCCATTTCCGAAACATTTCAGTAACTGTATGTGTTATAATCCCATTTAGTACACTTTCTGTTGAAATGGGAACAGTCAAGTATTTTTTTTATGTTATAAGTGTACAGGACGGTTTGGTCGCCCACCTGATGGTAAGTGATACGCCAGACCATGACAGAGCGGCATTAAAGGAGACCAACAACTGATAGACAGTTATTATCCTCCATCAATACCGCACTGCGCCCGACACCCGAGACTACAGATGTTATTTCTCTTATACCCGGTAATTTCACTAGCTACAGTGCCCTCATCCCGAAACACAAAAGTGCATAACACTCCTGTTTCACGGGATGATATCTGGCACTGCGGTGGTACCTACCTAGACGACTCAGTATCGAGTCTACCACCTAGTAAATTATATATCTATGGGTGTACTTACCATAGTATTGGCAGGATATATTCACTGTCAAAGTGAATAAGGATAACACAATAATGCTTCGATGCCCCATTTTGTCATTATCTGCAACAAATACAAATTGTATATTAAAACCAATGATGTAAAAAAGTATAGATTCGTGATATGCTCACAAAACAATCGAAGAAAGTGTTCCGAATGCAGTGACAGCACACATACACATATTTCGAATGAGCGTACATTTAACTAAACAAAGAATACAAACTGTACTCTCTTCGGTGGTTCGTTTTTGAGGCACGGATGGCGTATCTACCTTTGTATATACAGAATATCATTGATTAAAACTAGCTGTTGCTTGGAACATCTACCTGCAGGCTAAATTTCAGCCCGATCCGTCCTGTGATTTGGGCTGTGCGTTGAAGATCACATGTCAGTCAGTCACCTTTGACTAGCTTTTGCTCGCGGCATCGCTCGCATTAAGATGTATTATGTAGAGGTAAAATTTATACATATTATACATAGAAAACACCCAGACCAATACAAACTGACATGTTCATGCACACAAATGTTTGTACTGCCCGAGATCGAACCCGGAACTCTTGGTGTTGCAGCCGACGTCTCAACCGCAACACCAAATGGGTCGTCAATCATATATCAGTAAATATGATAGGGCTTTGCCGTTTCGTTCGTTACCGAGGTTTCGTTAACGAAACAGCCAAGCCAAACAAACTCGTATATACTGATATGTAGAATTTGGTGAAGTAAGGGTCGGTAGAGTAAGGTCGTGTAGATTTAGAACCTTAGCCCAACATGTGATCTGATATCATTTCACAATGCAAACCTGAGGTGTTCGTATTGGCAACCCCACCAATAACATTTAATGTTTTTGGTGGGATTTCAGGTTTCTTTGTAAGTTGCTAGGCAGTCTTTGTAGTATTTTTTTAAGTACTCATTAATAAGTTTTTTAAGGTTTTTTTTAGTTACTGTCTACAGTTTCGTGTAAACTTTTTGGTCTTAATTCATAAAATTGGCGTAAGTCTCATATAAACTTCCACTGCCGCCCCTACAATTGTAGGGGATGGGAGGCAAAAGTTATAAGTTAATAAAATTTTTTGTTAGTTTTATAATAAACTTAGATACCATACAAACAAGAAGTAACTAAACATTTTTATGATCATCAGTGAGTCAGTGACGAAATACGCGTATTGTATATCAATAAAATCTAAATTATTAGAGGTATTCAATAGATACATTGTATGAACTATCCAGTACATCGAAAACCAACTATATGAGACTTAAAAAATACGCCGAAACACTTTGAGAAAAAGTAGATAGTGCCAGGGCGCTTCGCTTGGCTCGACTTGGCGGGGGGCACTCCCGTGCCCCCAGATTAGTAATTCTATTTGAAACCAACCTGTAACTTAGAGATGCTTAAAGTTTGTGGTCGGTGTTCAGTATTTTTGAATCATTCATCCCAAGTTCGAGCAAGCTCCTATTGGCCCGCTTCGCCCACGCCTTGCTACGCCACGGATGGTGAGTTTGTAAATTCATAAAAACAAAATAGTTAAAAAAATCTAACCGAGTAAACGAATGTTTGTGATCAACACATTCCTTTGGAAACCGGTTAAAGTTGTTTTTTTTGTTCAATTAAGTTATACTATGAAAATAAATTTATTTATTGAGAAGAACATTACAATTGATAAAGGATATTGTGTAATTGATAAGGTATTTACCCTGGTCCCCACACTACGCTAAGCCTGTCCTGTGAGGAACATCAAACGATTTCCAAAAATAAAATTTAAACACTAGTACAAATATTATTCTTATAAAGTGTAGTGTACCTTAGGAGCTTCGTTCTTTAGAATCTGCAAAAAGAACTATTTTAAATGTCTTCCCCCCCGCTTTAAGGGTCAGGGACAAATTTCCAAAAAACAAGCACAAGTTTTAATCGTCTGAAATGATTCGCACATCAATTTTTAGCTTCCTATTGGAAAATCATCTATACAAAATTTCACCTCGCTCCTTTTAAGGGAAATGGGGGGTTACAAAGAGATAAAAAGTAACCAATATCACTCCATCCCTTTAACTACTTATCTCCATCTAAAAACTCACATTTGTTCGTCGCTCGCACGCATACACTTTCACATTTATAATATTAGTATCTATGTAACAATGGACTGTCACAGATTTGTGTTAAGCATTATTATTGGTGTTTTTTTTTATAAATTTCCTATATTGGATTTTTGGTGTGTAATGATAAGTGTAATTTTTGTGTCTGTCAATAAATATTTTTTCTTTCTTTTTTTCTTCTTTCTTTCAAATATAATAAATCATTCATCCAATTAACCAACCTGCGTCATTATTAAACAATATTAATAGTCATTTTAATACTAATTCTGTGACGCATCGGATTCTATTCCTTCATAGTCTAATAAATATGTAACAGATTAACACATGACGCAGGACTGACGGCCTTTGGAGCAGACGAGTTTTATAATATTTGTAGACACCGTTGTTTTTATAAGAAGCCTTTTACGAAAAAAAGAAATATCTCGTCATCATCAGCTCATTAAAAGTTCTCACCAACGCGGACCCAGTGCGGACTGGCCGAATTCACGCACTTTCATTAAATCTCTTCGCAGGCGTGCACAGGTTCCGTCTTGGCTTTTAATATATATGGATTTTATTTAAACATTCACATTAAAAAGTTCTACTTAATTTTAGGGTTTACCGTGAACCAAAAAAGTTTTAGATATTTTTACCTAATCAGTCATAGACCTAATAGTCATAAGCTAAGACATTCACGTTCCTTTTCCAAGTTAATTTACGCTCCTTTTAATTTTAATTTATTTTGCTGCGGTAACAACAAACAGTTATTCTACTCGCAGCGCTGGGCCCCTTCATCCGTGGGGTCCGTAGCATTTGCTACTCTTGCTTTAAGGCTAATCCGGCCCTGCCTCAAACCAAATTGATGGTTCGACTCAAGTGTAAAATCATTAATAACTACACTACTTAAAAAATTAAATCATAGATTCATTCATTCATTTAAACACACTGTGCTCTAGATCACAGCGCGTAATGGTGGACGAATACCGATAGAAAGCAGGTTTTAATGTAGGGTTGTCAACTTTATTAAAGAAATAAATATACTAACATTCACCTAGCGCCATCTAGCCCCAAACTAAGCATTTATCCTGTAATATATAATAAAACATTTGTTTATTTTCCACCAAAACACTACATGTCACACTTATATAATCTTAAACTGAGGAGGTTATATACATACAGAAAAAAAGACACACAAAGTTAAGATTCAAGAAGCAACAAAGAAGGTTAGCATTAAATTGAAATGAAAGTAAAACATGTAAAATGTGGGTACTAAACAACGGATAAACATACTAATATATATTATTGTGTAAATACATACATATTATGATACAAACGACATGTTCATACTCACTAATGTTTGCACCGCCCGAGGATCGAACCCGGAACCCTTGTAAGAGCTGAAGTCTCGACCATTTTACCCAAATGGGTCATCATAGTGCTGTGGCATTGAAGGAGACCAACAACTGATATACAGTTATTATTCTCCGTCAATGCCGCACCGCGCCTATCACCAGAGACAACAGATGTTAGGTCTCTCATACCCGGTAATTTCACTAGCTACTGTTCCCTCATGCTGGAACACAGACGGGCCAAAGTACTTCTGTTTCACGGGACGACACCTGGCACTGCGGTAGTACCTTCCTAAACGACTAAAAAAGTCTACCACCTAGTAGATAGTACTCCGATCAACCTGGCCGTCTTCAAGGCAAGAGTGAATAGGCTGTTTCTAGGCAGGCATGATCCATCCTCGGCTGCATCATCACTTACCATCAGGTGAGATGGCGGTCAAATGTCTGCCTATACTCGTAGATGAATAAAAAAAATGTATTCAACCTAGTATCTTCAACGATTGATTTAATACTTTAATTTGGCAACCCTAACGTTCGAGTGTTAATGTCTGCATTAAAATTCGATTAAAATTTACGTCTGTTATTTCGAAATTATTGCTAATAATGCTATGATAAATGAAGGCTGTTAAAAATTATAAATGTGTGTTTGAACTTAAACGTCTAATGGTTGAATTAATGTATATAATTATGGCAAATTTGACCACTTATAAAAATAAAATGGCTGTCTGATTACAGTCTTTGATCATTCCGAATTTGTTCTCGATTAATCTTAATTTGCGGTAACTGGACCTATATTTTTTGGTTGATACTGTTAGGTGACCAATTTAGAATAATAGGGTTCCACGCGCGAAAAATGGCAATGTTTTAACTGTTGACCATTTGCGGTTATTTTTTATAGAGATCGATACGACCTGTTCACTTATCTGATGGCACCACTTCTTCTTATCGAGTCGATATGGATTCACTGGTCAAATATGATAACGGGATCAATATTGGGCCACTTTAATCGCCCTTGCATTTGCCTTCCAGGGGTCCCGGAAACCGCACGAAGATGGACAGTTCGGGCAGGACAGTAGGTGTTCCATTGTCTGAGGGGCACCACAGTCGCACAGACTGCTTCTGGAATATACCCATCTTACCCGATTTTCAGGGCAGTCTATTCATAGTTTTCCTGACCGCCCAGGTAAGATCACCGCCCGGAGGCAGCTCTTCATCCAAACGGGGGTGACTTCTCGGGGTTGGGGATAATTCATTCCACCACATCAGTCTGGCCTAAGGCCACGCCTCAGATGGCACCACTGACCATGACAGAGCAGTATTGGAAACCAATAAGTGTACAACGTAAATCATTTTCCATTCAACTCTTGCGCTCGTCACCTGAGTCGACAGATGTTGTCTCTTATATTCGCACAAACACGAAATCACACACCCAAATATACACACGCGTACGCACCTACACGCACTCATATCCACACGTACACCTATACAACACACACACACACACATCGCACACAACGCTTAGATCACTTTTGTAATAAAAAACGCAACATTGTGCTAAACTGTTAAAAAGAGCCTGCCTCTCATAACACAGGATGACATTATGTAAGAGCAGTTAAAAATAATTTAGTGTACTGTGTTTTTATGAAATAAACATTATTATTATTATTATAGGTAAATTTAAATATCCCACAGCATTGACACAACGCCATCTAGCCGCAATTCAAGCTGAGCTTGTATTATGCTTGTTTTATGGGTACTGAAAAATGGATGAATATACTTTATTTAATTTTTGGATATACTTTATATTATGCGTGTTATACATAAAAACACTCAGAACATTACAAACAGATAATTAGCTTTCAAAGATTGCATTAAATAAAATAAAATAAAAATTCGTTTATTTTGAGGCAACATAACCCAAATTGAAAACTCATTTAACTTGATAAATTATATAATATTACCCGAGTATCGATCCCTTGGTGTACGACATCTCAACCATTATACCATTTGGGTCAATATATAATTATAAATAAAAATATGATAGACAAGGGCCTTTCAGCCAAGGGATATTTGGCGCCAAATCGGAAACACTTAGTTTCAGAAAGAAATTTATAATTTGACTCATTCGGTATAAAGAGCATGAATTTTACTTCGTCATTATAATAACTTCTAACTAATCTAACCTTCTTATCATTGCAACAGGATAAATTCAGCGTAGGCGATATCCGGTGAACTTATCAGTAATTGTTGAATCACAATAATTTACTATTTATTTGTTTATGTAACAACTTAGCAACAAAGTAAAAGCCATCACATACAAATAAGTCTAAATAGTTATGAGTGTCGGTAGCTCAATGGTGTGGACTGTTGCCTCCTACCGGGAGAGCTGAGGTTCAAATTCTACCACGTACCAACGTGTTTTTGAACGACGTATATTGACGACCCATTTCGTGTTGCGGTTGAGAGGTCAGCTGCAACACCAAGGGTTCCGGGTTCGATCCCCGGGCAGTACAAACATTTGTGTGCATGAACATGTCTGTTTGTAATGGTCTGGGTGTTTTCTATGTATAATATTTACAAAAAAAAAATGTATATAAGTATATTTATCCGTTGTTTAGTATCCATAATACAGGTTTCACGCTTAACTTGGGTCTAGATGGCGCTGTGTGAATGTCAGTGGATATTTATTTATTTATATATAAAGGTAAATACGCCACCCTTGCCTCAAAAACGAACCGCCAAAGAGAATACAGTTGTAGGCTTTATTTAGGTAAATGTACGCTCATTCGAAATATGCGTATGTGTGCTGTAGCTACATTCGGAACACTTTTCAGTTGTTTTGTGAGCATTTCACGAATCTATACTTTTTATATCATTGTTAATAATAGTAAATATCAACTGACATCTGCACAGCCAATATTTAAGCAAGCCTGTGATTTCATAACGTACCCAATCGTACGTAAACGTAGTACGTCTTTTCGAATTTGCTTAATTATATGTACGTTTATCCGACGCTCTTACGGTAAAGGAAAACATCGAGCACACGAGAATATGAACCATAAATATGATGTGATAGCAGACATCTCAACCATAACACCATTTGGGTTGTCTTCACACGTTAAAGCAACCGTTTTAAGTCGGCGTTCAAACATAAAAACCTTAAATACCCAAGATAATAAGTGTAATCAATTAAAACACGTATTTAGTTGTTTTGTTAACAAAGACAATGGGAAATTTCCTCCCGCGTGGGAACCAGCTCATAAATACGATTAGCTAGATGGTCAAGAGCGTCGGTGGCTCAGTGGTGTGGACTGTCGCCTTCCTACCGGGAGGGCTGAGGTTCAAATCCCGACACGTACCAATGTATTTTCGAAAATATATGTACGTTATACGACGCTCTTACGGTGAAGGAAAACATCGTGAGGAAACCTTCATGCACGCCTGCGAAGAGATTCGAAGGTTGTTTGTGAAGTCGTCCAATCCGCACTGGGCCCGCGTGGACGACTAAGGCCTAATCACCCTATACGGGTAGGCTCGTGCCCCTCGGTGGGGACGTTTAATGAGCTGATGATGAGATGGTCATGGAAATATAAACTTCAATTCATGGTTTAGGATCCAAAATAAATGCTTTTTAAAACAATTTTAAATATGTATTTTAAATTCATAATTACATTATTCACAGCTAAACGAAGGCCTCCCCTAATGATTTCCTCGTAGGCCGATCCCTAGCAGTTGACATCTATCTACTACTAGCCATCTTAACCAGGTCATGCGACCATCTGGTTGGAGGTTGGCCTATGCTTTCCTGTTACGTGGACGCCACTCGAGAAGCTTTCCATGCTTGCTGCATGCATGCAACTACTGACTAATCTCTTTTATCATTTTTACTTTAATTTTTTTGTACTATCAATTTCTTCAATTGTTGCCTTCCGACCTGGAGGGTGCAAATCCCGCCACGTACCAACTAATTTTAGAACTTTTATTCGATGCTACGGTGAAGGAAAAACGTCATGAGGAAACCTACGCTCGCCTGCGAAGAGATTCAAAGGGTGTGCGTGAAGTCGGCTAATCCCCACTGGGCCTGCGTGAACGACTAAGACCCATACACCCATTGCGGGTAGGCTCGTGCCCCTTGTTGGGGACGTTTAATGAGCTGATGATGATGACGAGGAATGACAGCAGTCATTAATTTCAATTAATAGTAGCATAATATCAACTGATATAAATTGAGTTATTGATACAATTTTATATGGTTTCTGCTAACTTCTTGTGGTTAAAGTGACGGATATTAGTTATTATATCAAAATGCAAATAGTATGTCAAATACGTAACGAATAAAGCATTTTGCGGGAATTACTGGAACCACAGACATCCGAATATACAATTAGACTGGACAAGCCGCCAATTTTATAGGCAGTCCCAGTGTCGCAATTTCTTTTCGGTTCTTACCTGTGAAAAGTTATTATATTTCTTGGTAAATTTACTGATTCATTGCGATGATGGCATGTTACAATTGCACAGGATGGCATTTTGGGAAAAAACGGTAATTTCTTCTAATATTCGTGCGTGTACTGTGTGTGCCAGTGTATGCTCGTTGAGCTTACATTTGTCGCACTTAAAAACGCGGCTTGCCCCTCCCGTATTGGGAAATCTGTGACGGAACCTTATACTCATAATATAAGGAGAGATAGAACTATTACATTAATCACCCACAGACACACTCAAATGATCTTCTTCTTCTTCGTTTTCTCTTTACTCAAATGATTTTCACACAGATTTTCGCTCCTAAATAGTGTTATGCACTTTAAGAGACCTATCCTAATTGTTGTCTTGGGTGTTCTTTTTTTATCATCTATGGAAAGACATTGGACCGACACCACATATGACGATGCGGACCAGGATGGATCATGCCTGCCTAGAGACAGCCTATTCACTCTTGCCTTAAAGACGGCCAGGTTGTAATGATCGGGGAACACATAAGGAGGCAAAGAGTTCCATTCGTTTGCGGTGCGTATTATGAACGAGGCACCATAGCGATGTGCGGCATTGATGGAGAATAATAACTGTTTATCAGTTGTTGGTCTATTCAATGCTGCTGTGTCATGGTCAGGCGTATCGCTTACCATCAGGTGAGGGTTCTGACCGTCCTGTACACTCTCAGATACTGACAACTCACTCGACGAAATACATCGCTCGTATTGTTTCATTTCGGATTTCTGTGAGCCTGTGGAAACACTTTGATCAACCCGGACCGTGCCGAACCTTCTCATATACTTAAAATATGGGTTCCGGGTTCAATCCCCTTATATGACAAAGGAACTTTAATTAAAATCGCATTATTGCGTCAGTTAATAGTCCTATAAACACGTACAATTAAATTCCAATTAAGACATATCAAACCCTAAAAAACTTACAAACAAATTAACGTCTAAATAAAAACATTACAAAAATAAAAAAACTCACCTGTCAACAAGGCAGAGCACAAATTAAAAAAAACAGCAATTGTCTATGATGAGGAACTTAATCCCTCAAATGTCTATAGTATACACTTCACAAAAAGTTAATGGCAACAGATTTCGTTAAACTGGGTCATTTAAATATGTTTTTAACGCTTAATTCAAATGGTATCGCTTTATTAATGATGATAAATCTTAAAAACCAAAAAAATTACTAGATGTAAAATCACAAAGAAATACCAACCAAAAATTGTCCGAGCCGCTTGATACATACGTTGAATTATTTATATATATATTTATAACATAAAATTATTCGTCATTATCAAAAGCACGAGCATACTACTATGGCATGTAGCGAGCGACATGATTATGAATATTCTACCCAATTGACGCGATGGGCAGTTGCCTGGGTCACTATGACCCCCCGTAACGCCCTAAGCCGAGGTTCGAGTCCCGTTCGGGGACGCCCTTAGGCTCGTTGTGTAAATACTAAGGCTGAGAGCCATCTGCGCTCGCCACTTGCCCGGTGAAGCTGTAAAGGCCATCTGCGGCCAAAAGCAGTAGTCAGTTCGAAAAAAAAAAAAGAAAAGGGTCACTATGAGTGAGGCACTAGGCCTTCGGTTTTTTGTTATCGGATAACCGAATATTTTGTCTGTAATTTATTTTGGAGGCACGTTATTCCGATTGTTTTCAATACTCTGAAGAAGAATACTGCTCTGTCATGGTCATCACGACAGAGTAGTACTAAAAAAAACACCTTATTAAGGTGGATACTGGGTGGTCGGTCGGTACCATCGCAGTGCCAGATATCGTCCCGTGAAATACCAGCATTTTGCACTTCTGCGTTTCGGGATGAGGACACTGTAGCTAGTAAAATTACCGGGTATAAGAGACCTAACACCAGATGTCTCAGGTGACTCTCCTATCCTACTTACTACTATAGGAAATATTTGAAATGTGAAAGTTTTTATATACATTCGTCTTTGTATCTTTGTAACTCTAACGTAAAAACTTACTTTATCGATTTTGATAAAATTGAACAATAACAATTTGTTAACATAGGCTTTACCACGGGAACGCATACTGCGCGAGAGACAGCGGCACAGAGTTAGTTTTATAAATGCGTAGTTTTTCCAAGATATTTGTTTATTGCAATGGATTCTTATTGTATTTCATGAAAAAACGGGTAAGATGGGATATTCCAGAAGCAGTCTGTGCGACTGTGTTGCCCCTCAGACAATGGAACACCTACTGTCTTGCCCGAACTGTCCCTTTTCGTGCGGTTTCCGGGACCTCTGGGTGGCAAATGAAAGGGCGATTAAAGTGCCTCAATATTGGTCGTGTTACCATAACTTGTGAATCCCTATCGACTCGATAAAAAGAATGTATTTAATTAGTGTCATTAGTATGGCATATGTTTACAGCCAATTCACATAGACGGAATTATTATCCCAGAAGTCCTGCAGGAACAGAAAAAACAGTTGACACCGCGACGCACTGTAAGTTTTTGATACAAATGCGAAAGTTTGTAAGAACGTTTGTTATTTTGACGCTGAACTACTTAATCGATTATGATAAAATTTAATAATAGAGCTTACTTGGTAGATTAGTAACATAGACGATATGTCATCCCAGAATTCCAATGGGAACGCGATCTTTGCGTTTAGTATGATATCACTTTAAAATGACTTAAACGACACATTAAAAACACATTTCCGAACGCGTCACGTACCAATCAAATGTACATTAAAATCCCGTCAAACTAGAAACGGCACAGTTTTAATTAGAGTGCGTAAGATTTTTTGTGAATGTTTATATTTTTTGTTTACAATTCGCGACGCGAGCATTCCGTACAACGGAGCGTCTTACACTGAGGTTACATTATTGCAGGGTTGTCGACGCATTCAATTTTTTATTCTTTTTATCACGAAAGTGGAAATTTCCTGTTCACAAACGCGTTTTAATGTTGTTTTTATGGTGATTTATTTTGGTTAAGTTAGCGCCCTCCGGTTTGATGGGACGATTTGCAATGAGGTTGAGGAGAGCTAAGCTACCTTAGACCTTTTGTAGCTAGATCTAGTACTTTTAAGTATAGGTGAACTCCTTTTTTAACGATTTAGCCCGAATAGAGCAATCTAGCTCTTTTTCGCTGTCTTGAAAATATTACCAAATTATAAAGTTTTCGACATGCTATAAGTACTTTTTGCTATTTTATCGGCCATGACCGACGTTTTTTTTAAAAAAAATAATGGCTTTTTGACATGATTATTTCAGAATTTTTAGAACAGCCCATTTTCAAAAACTGAGGTGGCAACACAGCCCTCGGGTACGTTAAGCTGTCACTCCCGGCTACAATCTAAGGATGGTAGTCGTCAACACCCACTAATCCGCATTGGACCCGCGTGGTGGGTTACGACCCAATCTCCCCATGGCTTTGCGATGCGAAAAGGTCTGTGCCCAACATTGGACCGTTATAGGCTGATGATGAGGAAAGCTGATCGTTGCCGCAATCTTTTTTTTATGCTACTTAGTATAACGGACGATTAGGATGCTAACCTGATGGTAAGTGATACGCCTGACCATGACAGAGCGACATTGAAGGAGACCAAAAAACTGAGAAACAGTTATTATTCTCCCTCAATGCTGCACTGCGTCCGACACCAGAGACATATGTTAAATCTCTTATACCCGGTAATTTCACTAGCTACAGTGCCCTCATCCCGACACACAGTAGTACATAATATCTGTTTTACGGGACGATATCTGGCACTGCGGATCGCTCAGTACAGTCTACCACCTAGTGGGTATATATCTGTTACTTTCTTTTATGGGAACGGTTCATGGGGACCACTCAAGCAACTTTCTGCTATATAGTTTTTTTTTTTTGAACTGACTACTGCAGTTGGCCGCAGATGGCCTTTACAGCTTCACACCGGGCAAGTGGCGAGCGCAGATGGCTCTCGGCCTTAATATTTACACAACGAGCCTAAGGGCGTCCGAACGGGACTCGAACCTCGGCTTAGGGCGTTGCGGGGGATGCTATATAGTGTTTTGTTTCTCTACAAGTTATAAGTTAGCACTTCGACTTTGCACTTGCTATTGCAAACGATCTTTAGGGCTTTGTTCCGGCTGCCACACGTCGGGTATGTGTGCTGATGCCGCATGGATGACTTTTACCACAGATTTTTGTATATTCAATGTCTGTGGCTTTTATAGAGAAATGCGGCAAAGGGTTGCCTCGCTGGTGAACAGGGTGCAATGGAGCTTGAATCGAGTCTTGAGAATGGTGAGCGATAGGTTCATTCTTGGTTGGCAGGTTCAATTACGCGTAGTGAAGGTTCTATGAGCCTGCCCGTTAAGGGTACTAAAGGTAATTTAATAACTGATGATTTGGCTTGTTATGTGCAGGATGTCTTGCTATGTGGCACTCCACTTAGACGAGTTAAAACTTTTAAGTACTTGGGTCATTGGGTTTCCGAAAACCTATGTGATAATTAGACATCGAGCGCGAACGGAGATCTCTGGCTGTCCGCTGTAATATGCTCGCTAGAAGGTTCGCACGTTGCACAAGGGCCGTTAAAATAACGCTTTTTAAAGCATACTGCACATCATTTTACTCGTGCGCGTTGTGGACGAGCTATACACGGCGTGCATACGTGGAACTGCGGGTGCAGTACAACAACGCACTCAGGTTTCTGTTGGGGCTGCCGCGGTTCTGCAGCGCGTCCGCATGTTCGCGGAGGCGCGCACCGACGATTTCTACGCAATCATGCGAAAGCGGTCCGCTTCCTTGCTATCTCGACTCCGCGCCAGCTCTAACAGTCTCCTGAAGGTGTTTGCAGAGCGCTGGGATGCCCCATGCTGCGCCATTGGGTACAATTGCATACCCAGTTCTATTATAGTTGTTGGTATAATTAGCTTTTTATATTTACTTAGTGTTACCTTAGATATACAAAAAACTAACTAGACTAACGCGGCAAAAGCCTGCTCAACATCTCAGTTTGGCAGAATTTTCATTCTTAATCAGGTCGCTCGCTACGCGTAATAATGACAAAGTGGAATGCTCGTGCTTTTGATTTTGTACCCTTTTAATGCGATAAGGTAAAAATTTAATGAATAATATATGTCATAAATATTTAAATAAGTCAACTTAACTATGTATCAAGCGGCTCGGACATTTTTATTAAACACTTTTGACTATGCTAACTTAATTACTAATGTAAGCCCAATAGGTGAACTTTGACGGACCCAGGCAATATAATACAATTTCGCTCAGGTGCTTCCCGGTGAAGGAAAATTTCGTAAAAAGATACACAAATTGTATTTTGTCGTGCATTTGAATGACGTCATTAACTGATACGATTTATATGCATTTATATTTTAAGTTGTCCAGCTAAGAATACCTTTTTTCGAAGTTGTAGTATTTTAAATACCTAAATTTTTTACCTGTTTACGTTAAGAAGGTTTATGATATGATGCGGGTTCGTTGTATTTTGTTTTTATCTTTCATCGACTTAACTTTTTAAAGAGCACTTATGAATGTCAAATTTGAATCTGCATGAGCGTCGGTGGCGCAATGGTGTGGACTGTTGCCCTCCTACCGGGAGGACTGTGGTTCAAATTCCGCCACGTACCAATATGTTTTCGAATTTTCGAAATTATTTGTACGTTATCCGACGCTCTTACGGTGAAGGAAAACATCATGAGGAAACCTTCACGCACGTCTGCGCGTCTGCGAAGAGATTCAAAGATTGTGCGTGAAGTCGTCCAATCCGCACTGGGCCCGCGTGGACGACTAAGGCCTAATCACCCTATACGGGTAGGCTCGTGCCCCTCGGTGGGGACGTTTAATGAGCTGATGATGACGGAAACCAGAAGGTTTGGACTGTTGTTATCACTGAGAAAAATCCAGCAAGATATTCAATAGTTAAACTTTTTAAACACGGACCTAAAACTAAAAACCTTATAAAATAAATATAATTAAAAGAAGTCCCTTGGGATATGGTGCCAAAGGAACTGGTAGCGTTGCCCATTTGAATGGCTAGACAGTTTTTTTTACCGAATTAGGTAGCTGCTAGGTCTTCGGTCACCTGTGATGACCATGAATTTATAACGGACTAGCTTTTGCCCGCGGCTTCGCTCGCATTAAATTCGGGATAACACGGTACTTTCATTTATCACTATACTTAGGATTTCCCCTCCCTCCAACTTTGAAGGTTTCGGGGTCAATTTCAGAATTTTTTTAGCAAAAAATATGTTATAGTGAGCTAACCTTAAAAGATAGACATATGCTGTCGCGGACTTTTTTGTAGACCATTAAAAGCAGAACAATACTCTCATACATGACTTTTGTGTAACTTTAACCGTTTACGCAGCGTACGCAGCGGAAGCTAAGTATGAAAAATACCCCGATTTTGAAACATTTTCATTGCTGCTCCGCTTCTATTACTCGTAGCGTATATATAGCCTATAGCCTTCCTCGATAAATAAGCTATCTAACACTGAAAGAATTTTTCAAATCGAACCAGTAGTTCCTGAGATTAGCGCGTTCAAACAAACAAACAAACTCTTCAGCTTTATATATTAGTATAGATAAGAAGTGCACTGGCAGGTTTCGCGTTTTGTTTATTGTTATTATTTTTTGAGTTTGTGTAGTCACCGCAACCTATAAGAACTTTTGTGACTCCCTCCCCTTTTAAAGTCCGTCTTAAAGTTGCGCAGAATCCTGCCCGACTTTATAAATTTGATGTCACTTGGGCATAAAAGGTAATTGCCCTAGTGTATTTTCGCTTCATAATTACAGAGTATGTGCATCGGTGTCTCTCTCTCTTTGCGCAGAATCTGCAAGTGTCCGTGTCATTTAGGCTCATTTTGTGGAGATGTCTTTTCAGCTTGCTGTGTCCAGTCAGTGCCCTTACAATAGCCCTGACTTTAGGTTTACTGAGCTGTAGTAGCTCAGAGGTACGCTTCTTCGAATAGGCTTTTGTAAGCGCTTTCCAGAGGGACGCCTCTGGTAACTGTAGCCAGTATTTAACAGTCCTTACGTTGTTTTTGTTTTTCATCAGGCTTTCACGGATGCCACAGACTGGTCAACAGTCCCTTGGGTGGCATTGACCCCAGCCTTTGCGAGTTCATCATTTTCGTTGTCAATTCTTATGCCAAAAAGAATTTATTTTACCTGACAACCTGTTCGAACCATGTTTTTAACCTATTTAAAATTTTAACCATGCTAAATCTATACAACGCAAAATTGATTTATAGCAAAAAACCCGATGTGTGTTTACCCTAACCTATGAGTTATTCACTTACTAACAGTTTCATTAATATAAAGGTTAGTAAAGAACCCAAAGCAACAAATGAATCATTCGTTCATGACAAATCATTGATTTTGCATTTTGTACCCAATTAAATGAAATGCGTTATGTGGAAACGTATAAATTTAGAATATCTCACTATGACATAGTTAAAAGGAATGCTTTATTAAAAAAATATGTCTTTATTTGCTAAAAAAAACATAGTATAAGTTTAATACTTTTTTTTTGCTTTGTGGTATTTCTCTCTTCTATATCCAATCTCATCATCTCGATGATTTGCGTTCGACTACAGTTCGATTTATGCATAATTTTAGCGATATATGGGATAAATCTTACAAAGTGGTAGACTCGATACTGAGTCGTCTTGGTAGGTACCACCGCAGTGCCAGACATCGTCCCGGGAAACAGGAGTGTTATGCACTTCTGTGTTTAGGGATGAGGGCACTGTAGCTAGTGAAATTACCGGGTTTATGAGACCTAATATCTGTTATCCCTGGTGTCAGGCCGGCAGGTGTGCGGCATTGACAAAGATAATAACTGTCAATCAGTTATTAGTCTTCTTTAATGTCGCTCTGTCAGGGTCTGACGTATCACTTACCATCAGGTGAGCGTTTTGACCATCCTGTACACTATAACATAAAAAACTACCTGTGCTCTGCCGTGGGAAATTAAAATGCACCTTCGATTTTGAATACGTGTAGACTGTGTTCCAACAGTGGGAACGCAGCCTATATATCTACTCATAAATCGTACGCAAATACACATAGAAAAGATCCTACAGGTACCCAAGGTGTTTGCCTATTTTACTTGCCAAAGTGGTTGCCTAGCAGGCTTAGTAGTAATATTTATATAAGTGCCTTGCTCGGGCCTAAACGGAATAAATGATTTTTAAATTTGCTTCGGAGTAATCATTGACAACCCATTTTGTGTAATGGTTGAGACTTCAGCTCTTTCACCGGGGAACCGGGGTTCCGAGTTAGATTCCTGGGCAGTTCAAACATTTGTGTGTATGAACATGTCTGTCTGTATTGGTCTGGCTGTTTTCTATGTATTTATTTACAAAAAAAAATGTATATTGGTAAGTATGTTTATCCGTTGTTTAGTACCCATATTTATAATAATATTGTATAATTGCTTAGTTTGGGACCAGATGACGCTGTGTGTATGTCAGTAGATATTTATTTAATAATTAAGATTTCAATACTTTTGGCAGCCCTAATACAACCGCCATTAATGACGACTTCAGATAACTTGTGCTTTGTTCTCGATGTAACTCGGCTCTCATTACTAGGTGCATAACCAATGATGTAAAAAGTATGGATTCGCGATATGCTCACAAAACATCGAAAAAAGTGTTCCGAATGCAGTGACGGCACACATACACATAAATTCGAATTCGAACACATTTAGCTAAACAAAAGAGTACAAACTGTACTCTCCTCGGCGTTTCGTTTTTGAGGCACAAATGACGTATCTACATTTATATAAACAGAATATCATTGGTGCATAACAGGACTTTACGTCATTAACTGGCGTGCACATAGAGTATTCATTGACATTCACACAGCGCCATCTAGCCCCAAGTTAAGCGTGAAGCCTGTATTATGGGCACTAAACAACGGTTAACATACTTATAAACTTTTTTGTTAATACATACATATTATACATAGAAAACACCCAGACCATTACACACAGACATGTCCATGCACACAAATGTTTGTTCTGCCCGGGGATGGAACCCGGAACCCTTGGTGTAAGTAGTAGCCGACGTCTCAACCATTACACCACACCGGTCATCACATAGGTTATCTATACTAATATATAAAACTGAAGAGTTTGTTTGTTTGAACGCGCTAATCTCAGGAACTACTGGTTCGATTTGAAAAATTCTTTCAGTGTTAGATAGCTTATTTATCGAGGAAGGCTATAGGCTATATATATCACGCTACAAGTAATAGAAGCGGAGCAGCAATGAAGAATGTTTC